>WNYC01000025.1:318449-503533 GCA_021396375.1 Sporothrix mexicana | reverse complement strand
TTTTTTTTTTTTTTTTTTTTTTTTTTTTTTTTTTTTTTTTTTTTTTTTTTTTTTTTTTTTTTTTTTTTTTTTTAAATTTTTTTTTTTTTTTTTTTTTTTTTTTTTTTTTTTTTTTTGTATGTAGGGACTCGTTTCTGAAATGACATCAAGTTGAAGGGTCCCGCCCCGTGTTTCTGTCTCTGTTAGGACCGTCTTGTCAATACTTCATTCTCGTGAGCCACGGCCGACAAAAACGCCATCAAATTGTCTTGGGCCAACTCTTCGGCTCCCCTGGCCTTTTTGGGCCGCGTACATTCGCCTAGGGAGTGGCAATACGGAGAAGGGCATGCTCACACGAACAAAAACGAGTTCGTGAACCCTGGTCGGCTGGGGATGGCCACGCTCTCAGCCCCGGTCCAGACCACAGCCTTAGCCTTGACCTTGACCTTGACCTTGTACATGGCCTGAACACAACAACCCTTCTCCCTGTCGCCGAGGTCCAGGGAGCGCTGCACGCATTCTCGTTCAGCGCTTGCTCCGTACCGTTCAGTTTACTCAGGAGCGACAAGCCTGGAGAACGGATTGCCTGAACATTGGCCAAAAGAACATGAATGCTGGCCCCACCCGGTGAAGAAAGCCAAGACTTTGCCGTCCGTGCTGGTGTTTCTTAGCCTTGTTGCATTTACATCGTACTGTGGCTGAAAGGCGGTGGTGGTGGTGCTGTTTTTGCGAGTTTACTGTGTATTACATCCTGACGGAGTATTCCGTTGTCACATTATTTGTGCAGTTGTTATTGAAGCAAATATCTTGTAACTTGTATTCTATGAAGCGTAGTCTCCGACGTCCACTCACTCTCGTCGCCTGGTCCTTGTCATCGACTCCCTGACTTTTGTGATGTGCATGATTTGCACATGTACGGGGGAGTTTACTTGGCAATTGCCATTGTGGGCATCGTTTTCCAACGACATGCTGTGATGGAAATGTTCATGAGACGAGAGAGTATGAGAGTCAAAGACAGTTATGCTCGAAACGAAGAAATACGCTATCAGTTCCTTATCGTAACATCTGTGCTCTACTCAATTTTCAATGCGTTTTGTTCGTTTGTGTTCGTTTGTCTTCAATGGTGATGGTTTTGCCCTTGTATACAGTAGCCTCTGTCCTGATGTTGCATGGAAAAGAATAGCCGTGACTGATGAAGCCTGGAGAGAAGGCGCATATCGACAGCCTTCAACTCCAACTAAAGAAACGCAATGGCATAACACGGCCTAGAATATGGACATGGTATGGAGAGCTGGATGCATACGAAGTATTGACATGTGCAAAGTCCATGAATGGAAGCAGAAAGGTAGGATGGAATCAAATGTAATTTCAATCAAGGACACAAGGAATATCTGAAAATAGAGACCTCAAACAAAATATCAAAAAGAAGAAAAAAGACCAGTTTTCACAGTAATACTAATAGCCCTTGTCCTCCCAGCCATTATCACGCTGTTGTGCTTAATGTGGTCAGGTTTGTGCCCTCCCTGGTGTGTCATTGTGCCGCCAGAACGCCAATGCTGAGGCCAAGTCATATGTTCATGCCTTCCGTGCCCTCAGTGCCCTCGCTGTCTAGACACCTTGCTGCTATATCACCCATTTAGACTCGATGAGCAAAACAAAAGGAAAGAAAAGAAAGAAGGGAAAGAAAGGAAAGGAAGGGAAGAAAAGAAAAGAAGACAGAAAGGAAAACAAATCAACCAACTATGCTGCGCTCGACCTCCTCCTCCCCCTCCTCCTCACCACCCTTGCCACTGCACATCCCGCCACGCCTGCTCGCGTGCCTGGCTGCCCAGAGCAGTCGAGCTCACGTTTGCGTTCAAGTCTGTTGCCTCTTCATGTTGGTGAGCCCTCGACGGGCGCACAGAAGAAGAAAGTCCAGCCAGTCCAGCCATCCTCGTGATGGAGGCCGGCATGCCTCTCATCGGCCTTGCTGCTGCAACTTGCACATTAAACCATGGTTTTTGTGTGCTGGGACCCGGGTCGGCTGGCATTGTCGTTGTCTGAAGTGTCGAGAGAGGCATGTGCCGGTTCTGCTCCAGGTTGAGGTTGAGGGTGGCCGCCTCGAGGGGCCCGAGCAGGTCGGCGTTGAACTGGTCAAAGGGGTCGGGGTCGGGGTCGTTTTCGCCTTGGACTGCCTTCTCCTCCTCGGGACCGTCACTGCCATCACCGCCGCCGAATGTCTTGAGCTCGGTTGTCTCGGTCTTTGGCGAGAAGACCATCAGGGGCTCTTCCGCGGGTTCGGTCGTGTTCTTGCCCGTATATACGTTTGCGTTTGGGTTTAGGCTGGTCTTTGTCTTTGCCCTCAAAGGCACGTCCGAACTAGTAGTAGTAGTCTGAGGCTGATCAGCTCTGCGGCCTGTTGGATTTGCATTTGACTCTGACTCTGCCTCTGCTGTCTGTCTGTATCTGGCCATGTTCTTCCCGGCCTCTCTGTCTTTGTCATTGTCATCTCCGACCCTGTCGGCCACCCAGGCCTTACCTTGGTAGTGGCCTTGTAGAGACACGCCGCCGTCGGGCTCCGCGTAGTACATGCCGTCGTCGAGATCGTCTTCCATATAGGCCCCGAAGTTGTGCTGTTCCTGGTCGACGCCGTACTGCTCAAAGTATTCGTACTGGTGCTGCGCATTCGAGGGCTCATAATACTCGAATGTCTCTGTGCTGTAGCCTGCCGCAGCCGCCGCTGCTGTTGTCGCACCTCCCATCATGTCTTCCGCCTGACCCCCGAAGACAATACCTTCCAGATCATGGCTGGCCGACCGGCCATGGCCAAGGCTGAGCTTACGAGTGTACTGGGCACTACCGCCAACACCATAATATGCTTTGCTGTCCTCCGCCGTCGGGACATAAAAGCCCGAGGCGGGCGTATACTCCTTTGCTGACGGGTTGTAAGAAAAGGAAGAAGTGCTGTGACCAACATGGATAGCGTCGCCATCGACGACATCAATCCCAACGCCCCTCCCAAGACCTTCAGCTCCGTGATCTCCACTCGGGGTTTTGGAATCGTGCCACCAATGCTCGCCACGAGCTTCAGCCGACGCATTCGTGTAGCCTCCGGCGTAATGATCGTCATTGCCAGCGTTCTGCATGTCCTCGTCCTTATCGTCGTCCTCGTCACTGTCGGCCTCCGCGTCAATCGGTTCCCAGCAGCTCCAACCGTTCCACCCGCCTGCCTCGTCTTCGTTGGCAGCGCTGGCAGCACCAAACTCGTGGATCTTCCACCGGCGAATCAGGTCAGCCAATGCCTCGTCCTTCTTGGCCCTGCGGGTCTGTGCATCCTGGATGGTCGCCGCAATCGACCGCGACTGGCCCGTGGCGCCGTCAAGCTCGGCGTGCTTCTGATCGAGTTTTGTACGGAGACTGTCGAGGGCGGCTTGCGCCTTGCGGTGTCGATCGGTCAGTTTGGCCGCCTGGACAGGCGTCATGGCCATGATCATGGGCCCTGACAGCGAGTATTGCTTTTCGATCTGCGCCTTCTTATGGGAGACGGTGGCAATCTCGTCCTCGATGCCGTGCACAACCTTCCAGACAGCCGCAATGCCCTGAGCCGTCTTTTTGGACGATCGCTCGAGCTGGCGGATCGTCTTGTCCTCGGCGCGAATGTCCTTGCGCGCCTGGCGGATCTGGTCCTCGAGGCCATGGTCCTTTGTGGTCGGCTGCTTCGGCCACGTGGGCTTGTTGGGCGGCGACGGCGGGTACGACCGGCCGCTGAACTGTGAGTTTGTGCCGACGCCTGTGCCATTGGCCGGATCTGGCGTGCCCGGGTCAACCCCGACGAACACGTTTGGGTTAAAGTTGGGGCCTTGTCCGTCGCCGCTGGATGAGTCGTTGTCGCTGTGTCTGTCGTACTTTGGCGTCTCGTCTCGCATCTCCCACGGCATTCGGCCGCCTCCGCCGGTGTACCGTGGCGGACCCCGCGGGTTCATCGATGGGCGGCTGCTGCTGCTGCCACTGTTTCCACTGTTTCCATTGTCCGCGCCCCTATGATGCGAGTTGAGCCCCTCACCACCTTCGTTCTTGTCATATTGCTGTTGTTGTCTTTGCTGCCGCTGCTTCTTACGGAGCTCCTCGGCCATGCGGTTCATCGCCGCCGCCGCTGCGTAGCCGGCCGTATTGCGAGATGCCGTACCGCCCATGCCCATCCCCTTGCCCGCCCCCATACTCGGCATTGCCATGCTTCGCTTGTACGCCAGCTTGCGATCGTACTCTTGGCGCCGTGCATCATCCTTGAGGACGCTGTAGGCTTCCTGCAACGCTTGGAATTCGGCCGTCGCGTTGGGGTTGTCGCGGTTTTTATCGGGGTGCTTGAGCCGCGCGAGACGCCAGTAGCTGGCTTTGATGGCGGCCCCGTCCGCCGTTGTCGTCACCTCCAGCAGGGCATAATGGTCCTTGACTGCAGTGGTGCCGGGGGCCATGACGGGCAGAGAGAAGGAGAGAAAGAGCTCTTGACTCTACTCAACAAGTCTCATAGCCGTAGTAGACAGAGATCGAGATTAGAATCAGATTGATATCACAATGAGGCTGCCTCTGGCCAACCTACCAAGTACAGGTTGCTGTATCCCCTGACGAAGAGGTTCTGTATATCAAAATCCAAAGGAGCGGCCAAGCTGACGAGGATCCAAGGATCAATCACAGGAGCTCGGCGCGACAAACAGTCTCGTGTCGACAAGAACGCGGGTTGTACCGTTGACACGAGAGAAGGCGTGCGAATCTGTAAAGGCTGGTTATGTGTGCGAGCCGTGCGTCGCGCGTGTCTTGTCGTGTCGTAGGCCTTTGTCCATTTGACGTGACGCTGCTTCCTTTTATGTCCCTCACCTTTTCGTGTCGTCTTGTTTTGATGCGCCGCGCGTAATCTTGTTTGCTGGCTGATAGCGTTCTGCCCCTGACTGTCTCCACGAGAGGAAGGAACGACCGCGCTCGCTCTTTCCCTTCGCGGCGCTTTTGTGCTTTTGCGCAAACGCTGAATGTCGTCCCCCGCCTCGTCACACCTATGCGCTCAGTCGCTCAATCGCTGTCCTGTCCCGCTGCAGAGGTGAAAATTATGCGAATATGCAAAATGTGGCCTGTGACACCGTGCATATGCCAAACAGACATTTGGGCAGAAAAGGTGGGGCGCGTATTGTGTGGACAGCCTCAAAAGTGCAAGAACAGACGGGAAAACGAGGCAAAAGTGAGGTAAATGCAACGAAATAAAAGTAGTAAAACTACAAAATGAGGCAAATGAGTGACAAGTGGTATGGCGATCTTAAATGTGGGAAAATGATGAAAAATTCACAGTAAACTCACTCTCACAACTCATCGCATTTTTCATCAATTGTCGCGATATCTCATTTACGAGTTCATCTCACTTTCAATTTAGTGTCACCTCGTCATTAGTAGACACCAGTCGACCTTGCTGAACCAGAGAATCCCACGACTACAAACAAGATATAGTGTATAAAGACGCTTTCGTTCAAGTAAATTTTAACCAGAATTTAAAAGAGAAAAGAGCGAGATGAAATAAGCTTCATTGAGTCTCATTGATGGTGAACCTTGACAATTTAGTTTCATCCACGAGTGGCATCTTCACCACTGATTGCTCATTGCGAACACCGAAAACAGTACTATATCATAAAGGTTTCTCCCCGTCGACCACTGTGCTAATTTTATGACTTTATTGACCTCACCAAAAACTCGATCTGTATCTCATTGTCCATGTCATACGTAATCATTACGGGCACACATCACGATCACACATCACAATCTCTTCAACTACACTTTATTCACAGACATTTAATTCGCTCCGCACTGGACTTTCCGGGGAGAGCTAAGAGAGCTTCACTCTCCTTGAGTCTCCGCTGGGGATGGGGCGGGTGTTCCACTTCATTTTGGAGAGTGTCGAAGCCGAGGAGTGCGGGTGTGGCACAAGTCATATTTATTGATGTGGCTGCCGCCAGTGTCGCTGAGGACAGTGTTCACCAACTCGTAACTCGCCAGCAGGTAGGTCTCTCGCACAGTGTACATTATGAACACAGACAAGCGCTGGCAATAGACTCCTCTTCTGCATAGACTATTGCTTCTTTTCTCTACTTTTCACTTTATGCTTCGAGAAGCCAAGATGGCCAAGTGTGAGGCTGAAAAGATATGCCCGAAATGTCCAAGTACGTAGTCAGACCACGATGAGAAGAGGATAGTGAGGCTCTAAAAGTTGTAGATGGTGTACCCGGTGTGTCTATATATATATTGTAAGTGGTCACTGAGGCTGAGGCCCGTTATGCACCATGCTAACTTCTTTTCCCAATGTGGTGCACACCACATCAAACGTTGAACACTGATTAGCAGCTATTGCCATGTATTCTTAGATCTAGACGAGCGCCTCTTCATAGCTATAAGCCTCGCCTCCTTGCCGAGGCTGAGCCGTGAAGCTTGACTGGTAATTGTCATAATATGCTACATTTGTTCAACTTCCAGGATAGCTTTGAAAGCCACATTGAGTCAGTGGACATGAGTGATCTACAATATAAGGCTGAAGGCGTAGTTTTATCCTGATGGAGAGGATGAGACAAACCGAGACCTTACCGCTTGGACCTGATGTTGCTTTTTAACTTTAAGAATATCATAAAAAACTATCCCGATCTACGACAGCTGAACCCACAGATGGCGGCCGTTGACAGCTGTGGGCACTACCCCACGACCGCCTAGATTTCTATGTGTGAAGTAAGACGCCCAATATGTACGTGAATTTGAGTTTCTCGTATTCTCGTCCTATCTGTTTTTACATTTTTGTTTACAGTTATTGCCTGTAACCACTGTGGCGGGTGCGCCAGAACCCCTCTTACAGCACCGTTACGCCCTAGTGAAATCGATAGCCGGGGCAGCCGCGCAGAGCCAAAGTGGAAAAATGGACGATAGCTCAATCACAGCTTGGATGGATTGCAATGGAATATTTGGAAACCAGATTGACTGATATCACCAGGATGGCTGAGTGAAAAAAGGATACTTTGACGAGGCACAAAATTTTGAAGAAAGGAAAATCAATGCAACTGTGAAGACCAGCTGCAAAATAGGTTCTTCATGTGCCCCGGACGAAAAACGTAGCCCATCCTCGCTGGAGGTTGCTCACTTGCATATCGAGTTCAAAGAGGCGTTCTGCAAGCTTTCTCGTAATGCCATCGCGATGAGCATTTATGTAATTTGACCTCCCATATCAGGCATTAGTTCGTATGACCTGTGGTAGAAATACCTTTTCACTTCATCAACTGTTTATGAAACTACAGCAAAGATACCGTACTTTATCTACAATATCTGAGATTTATTGAGCGGCTATTCAGCCTGAGGCAATAGTCGCTGCTGCTATTGAATCTTGCTGATAGAGCTTGCTGTGTGGGTGTGAAGGCCGGAGAAAAACCCGTTGCCTTTACAATTTGACACCCCACCACCATCTCGTATCGGTACCTGATAAATGTGGGTAGACGTGTGTTTCGTCCATGTACAGTTCGTGTAAGTGCCGTTGAGAAGTGGGTGTGGAGGCTTCCCCAAAGGAGTAGGCGTCAGGGTGTTTGGTGTGAAGAACGCACGGTTCACAGCTTGTTTACTTTACTTTTCAGGCTCTTCAAGTCGTGGACCTTCTTGGAATTGTGTGCAGCGCTCTTGCATGGATTGGGAGGCATTACGAAATAGAGAATAAATGTAAAGGAAGAAACGCCTTGAAAGTGCACGTGCACTGTCCTAGTGAGAGACAAAGGATATAGCAAGTATCTAAGGACCGTTGGTTCGTGTCTTTTTGTCCTACCTGAAGAGTATTTTGCTTGCGTCTTTCCCTAAAGCGGTGTCACAAAGAACAATTATAACATGTGCGGGTTCTAGGCCGCTCCGTTAAGGAGGGCTCATCAAGTAAGTAATTGCGGAGTAAGAGATTCAAAGTTCAAATGGAAGTTCATGTCACTATCAACAAAACAGGACCTCTAGAAATATATTTTCACGACTTGAAATGTTCATTTTTATGGCCCGTCAAAGTCGGGTTCTCGGTTCATCTGGCTGAGCTTCAACAGTCGACCGTTTTTTGGTCTACTTTTTGTGGCTTTTGCTAGCCTTTTTATGTGCATCGAGTTTTCTTCAGAAAGTGTCAACTTTCCCGACTTATCGATTTTGGGTTTTCCTGCCTCAACAGCCACAGCTTCTGCTTTCGTCAAAATTCTTCCTTTCTGCCATAGCTTTTGCCTCATATTGCTTCTTCATGGCCTTTTTGTACTTCTTTTGCCAATAGTGCCAAGGCTTGACCGTTTTCAAGAGCCATTAGGCGCCTGTAGTGTGCAATAATGCCTCCTCGAAACACAAGTGTGTTGACAAAGAACGCCAGTAAGAGTCCGGCCCAGGGCCAGATCTTGCAAGTTTAACCGCCTGTATGCCCTAGACGTGCTCTAAAAAAAGTGCCCGTAGCCGTTGGCTTCCAACGCGCCCATAAATACGGCCCAAAGAGCCTAGCAAGGAACACGGGCGGCCCAATCAGAGCGCTCATTTCAACAAATATTCTCCACTAGTTTTTCAACAGTCAAGAAACATTCACAGAACTTTGCACTTACACCTTGCGCAGTCGCCGAAAGAGGAAACTCTCACTAAGACGGAACTGGGCAAGCATCGAAAAGGGCGAGAATTGGCGGAAGGACAACTGCCCGCGAGATCAATGAAAGCCAAAAGACGATGAAAGAGAATTTCGGTTTGCTGCATTCAACATCTGTGCAATTGCCCAAAGGCCGCTTTCCATTGGCCCAGAACCCGAGCCTCGTCCTGTTGGTAGGTGCAATGCAAATAAAAAGGCACGAAGCAACAGAGAGCAACATGAAGCCACTGGAAGCAACAGTGTTTTCCTGTCTCGCTTTGCCAATTGCATCACTCCGGACCTCTTTGCTCTTTCCGCGCATCGCAAGTGCAATTGCAGCTTCCAGAATGTCCCAACGCTCCTACCCTCGCGGATTGCATAATCCCTTTGCACACGACGCATTCCTTCCCATTTAGGAGTCAACTCACGCCGCGCCTTCCTTGTCAGTTCCCACAGGCATCCATTAAGACAAGTAGACATTCGCGCCTTCTTATAATTTTTTCGTAGTCCGGCCAGAACGTGCCTTCCATTTTCGGTGAGTTTTGTGCCGGCGATCCCGTCACAATCGAGCCAGTGATTCCGTTACAGAGTTGACGGCGCTTGGTCGCTTGATCGCGCTTGCTCTTCTCGCCCAGATTCATCGTCTCTACGCCGGACAGCACTTTCCCGCTTAGTTGCCCCACTCGCGCTTGCCTTATTCTCGATAACCACGTGTGAACAGGGCTTGATCTCGTCCCCCTTTTGCCTCTGGCCTCCTTTTCCTAACTATTTAGAAACTATTTCCAATCTTTTTCATCCTTTCCCTTTTTGGTCCTATCCTCCCTCGTTTTTGACATCCGCCAATGACATATTTACACACACATTATGGACAGCCTCAGGCGCCCCGAAAGTCCGGCCAGCAGGCTATTGCTGTCAAGAGCCAAGGCCATTGGCCCGTCACACCTCCTAGTTTTCAGCCTTTCGATAAACAATTTTCTCAATTGACACACTCGCCGTTTCCAAGAACCCATAGTCTGGTTGCCATCAACGGAACCAGAACGCCCATCTCGTATGCCAGGCACATCCGGAATCTCAACGCGGAATGGCTCTTTGAGGTGAGCACGTCGAGCACACCCTCATACGACTCTAGGCCCTTCTCTTTATGGCCATTTACTCACTCTGTCTGTTGGACGCGGATGCCCGCTCACATGGTAGGTAAAGAGACCCCTGGCCAGGTTTTTCTTTACCAGTTGTTTCTTGACAGGTTGTTGACGGACTTTCTACGCCAGTTCCCGGAGAACATGGGCTGGACCTTTTATGTCTCGGTGAGCCTCTGTAAGTCTGTTCCCCCGCGAAATCCTTCGTGTCACTCACACCCAGCAATGTTCCAGGCCCCCTGCAAAGCCCTAAAGCTTAAAAGCTTGCAACTGAAGCAAGGCAGTGGAGCTTCGGGACTTTATTTCGATGTGCACATCCCAGCTATTGGGGCACGTCCAGTATTTTTTCTTCTTTCTTCTTTCTTCATATTTATGAAAATTAATACCGAATTCATGATGCAACTTTTTTTTTTACTTCGGCTCGCTTTTACACCGCGTGTTTACTGTCTGCCCCTATTAGTCTAGAGGCTCGATAGACGCTCGATAAAACGCAACGGTTTTTGACTCTGTCCTAGACTACTCACTGAGAACAAAGAAAGACATCACCCCCTGAATCCACTTCCCGCCACAAGTCTACCAATAATCCAATGCTTCTTAAACCGTTACCGCAAGCGCAAAGTTCTAGGTGTTGACGTCCTTTTACCCTTGAGGACCAACGGGCAAGCGCCAGGCTGGAAAGGGACAGCCAAAAGAAAGAAAACAAAAGGAAAGGGTATAGGGAGGAGGCAAAACGGCACGGAATAAGAAGAGAAAACAGTCGTCAATATGGAGAGTAACAGCTCGGGCGCTACATTGGGCTCCACGACTCTTTCACAGAACCCTCACCAACGTCCATATGTTTCTTTCACCCATACGGCACGGCGGGTCACATTCGGTGAGCGTACTGTGCACGCTTTGCTCGGCTGTACCTTGACATCGACCACACCCACAGCACACGAGGATACCACCACGCCCTGCAGCTGTACGTTCAAGATGTCCCATTCTAGATGCGTGCGCACCATGGATGGTATAGCTCTCTGCGGTCAAAGAAAGGTGGCACACCTTAGATCCTCTGGGCGCTGCTGCAATAGGCAATGGGGGGACAACGGCCTCTGCACCTTTCTTCTTTCCTTCTTCGTGGCTTGTGAAGCTACTGGAATTATTGGTAGGATATGATGTGATGATCGTTTGGTTATCGGCCGCATTGACGGTGCAGCTCCTTTTGTTTTCCATTTCCGTTTTCGTTTTTTTTTCCCCTCTCATCTTTTTTCTTCTTTTTCAGTAGCCTGTCTGCTATGCTCTGTTTCCTCGTTTCTCTCCGTTTCTTCTTTCCTTTTTCCCTTTCTTTTTCGTCTTCTCTCTTTACCGACTCTCATCGAGCCTCGCGATCGTTTTTGCTGGCTCTCTCTTTCCTCCAAGCATCACCCGCTTTGCTACAGGAGACTGTCATCGTGACCCTGCGAGAGCTTCCCATTCCGAGTGAGATAGGGGTTTCATGAAGCCTGACCCTTTCTTTACACGGCTCTATTTTATGACCTTTTCATAGAATATTCCCCAGTCTTGTCATTATCATATCTAGCTTTGATTGTTGAAGAGAATCGAAAAGAAAAACCCACGTCGTCACCATGTGGTCCACCGCGGTGGCCGTGGCCATCATCGTCGCCGCGGCCGGTGTCGATGCCCGCGCCATCGCCCGCGCCGTCGACTGTGTAAGTTGGCACCTCGTGATAAATATGATTTTACAATCACTAACAAGAACAGGAAAACAATCCTTGTGTTGATGCCATGCTGGAAGCCGACCACAAGCCGAATCCGCGGCAATGGTGCGAAGCATTTCTGAGTTCGCCGCCCCAGTCCGTGACTTTGCCGAGCGATTGGCAAAGCAGCTGTCCGGCTGACGTTACGGCCATGATCGACAACTGCAACTGCATCATGGACGACGAGCCTTGCAGCAGTGATATTTCGTCCGAAAGCTTCTCAAGTGCAAGCTCGGCTCCCTCTTCGTCTTCTGCAATCAGCACGCCCAGCAGTTCTGCATCGAGCCCAGCCTCGTCACCATCACCGAGCCCGAGCTCGTCTCTGCCCTCGAGCACGCCCTCATCTTCGGCACCGTCATCTCCAGTGCCTTCTTCGAGCCACTCGTCTGCTCCATCTTCGCCAGCTCCGTCTTCTTCAGCAAGCGAGAGCAGTGAAAGCAGCGAGAGCGAGGAGCCGTGCAGCAGTGGCATTTCCTCTGAGAGTATTCCTAGCTCGTCGGTTCCTTCTAGCAGCGTATCATTGTCGTCGCCTTCGGCCAGCAGTGCCAGCAGTGCCAGCAGTGTCAGCAGCGTTCCTTCGTCTTCTGCCCCAAGCAGCTCTGCATCTTCAAGCTCAAACTCGATCTCCTCACCATCACCAAGCCCAAGCTCTTCTTTGCCGTCGAGCACGCCGTCATCTTCGGTGCCGTCGTCGTCAGTCAGTGGAAGCAGCAGCATCAGTGGTGTTAGTAGCTCTTCTGAGGAACCTTGCAGTAGCGAAATCTCGTCGTCGGAGTTCTCGAGCCAGAGCTCTCAGCCTAGCTCGGTGCCGAGCTCGTCTGCTTCGTCCGGCTCCTCAAGCATGCCCTCGTCGGTGTCTCCCTCGGTGTCCTCTACACCAAGTGGGTCTTCGAGTGTGCCTTCTTCGTCACGCTCGTCCTCATCGATCCCATCCGTCAGCAGCAGCATTTCTTCCGGTAGTTCGTCATCTGGCATCTCTAGCCCGAGCTCGTCTGCTTCGTCG
Organism: Sporothrix mexicana; assembly: GCA_021396375.1. Lineage (NCBI taxonomy): Eukaryota > Fungi > Ascomycota > Sordariomycetes > Ophiostomatales > Ophiostomataceae > Sporothrix > Sporothrix mexicana. Next base: position 491,065 of record WNYC01000025.1, on the reverse strand, counting down.
GTGCCTTCTTCAGTGTCTCCATCGGCATCTTCGACCTCCAGCGTGTCGGCGTCCTCGAGCACACCGTCGTCGTCAGTGCCGTCCAGCAACAGCGCCAGTAGCTCCGAGGAGCCTTGCAGCAGCGAAATCTCTTCTTCCGAGATCTCGTCCTCTGTCAGCTCGCCGAGCTCGTCTGGCAGTTCGGCCAGCAGCGTGTCGTCTGGGTCTTCAGCCTCTTCGGTCTCGTCGCCTTCCAGCGTGAGCTCGCCGTCGAGTGTGGTCTCTCCGTCTTCGCCATCTGCATCGAGCAGCTCGCCTTCCAGTGTGGTGTCTCCCTCGAGTGTGAGCTCTTCGGGATCAAGCGTGAGCTCGCCGTCTACTTTCAGCTCGCCCTCGAGCACACCGGCCAGCTCGTCGTCCGAAGAGCCCTGCAGCAGTGGCATCTCATCGTCGGAGATCAGCTCGAGCAGCCCGAGCGTGTCGGTGAGCTCGACTCCGTCTGGCTCATCTGTTTCTTCTAGATCGTCGGCCAGCTCGACGTCTGTGAGCTCTCCGTCAGTGAGCCCGCCATCGAGCCCGTCGAGCCTGCCGTCAAGCACACCTTCCTCCTCGGTAAGTTCCCCTTCGCTGAGCTCTCCTTCTGTGAGCTCGACCTCGTCGATGAGCTCGCCACCGGCCAGCTCTTCGTCCTCCGTCTCCTCGGAGAGCTCTTCGTCGGAAGAGCCCTGCAGCAGCGAAATTTCCTCTTCAGAGATCAGCTCGAGCGAGTCTGTCAGCTCCACGCCGTCAGGCAGCTCGTCGATTTCCGGAGTGTCCTCGTCTCCCTCGGTCAGCTCGCCTTCGGTCAGCTCGCCTTCGGCAAGCTCTCCGTCAAGCTCGCCCTCTGTCTCGTCGTCCATGCCTAGCTCGACACCTTCTGGCTCATCCACTTCCGGCAGCTCGTCTGTCAGCCAGTCTTCCGTTTCGTCAGCGTCGTCGGCATCGGTCTCATCTGAGAGCTCCTCTTCAGAAACACCATGCAGCAGCGAAATCTCGTCTTCGTCGGTCTCTTCGGTGTCAAGCTCCAGCCCATCGGTGTCCCCCAGTTCAAGCCTATCGGGAAGCTCTTCAGTACCTAGCTCAACACCCTCTGGCAGTAGCTCTTCTGTGCCGCCTAGCTCGTCGTCAATCAGCCAGTCGTCAGCCAGCCAGTCTTCTGTCAGCCAGTCGTCAGCCAGCCAGTCTTCTGTCAGCCAGTCTTCTGTCAGCCAGTCTTCTCTTAGCCAGTCTTCTGTCAGCTCTGGTAGCTCCTCTTCCGAGACGCCTTGCAGCAGCGAGTCGTCGGCCAGCTCGTCCAGTAGCTCATCGGTGCCACCCAGCTCCACACCTTCCGGAAGCTCTTCAGTGCCTTCAAGCTCTGTTTCGTCGAGCGGCTCGTCTGCTTCTCCTAGCTCGACGCCTTCGGGTAGCTCTGGTAGCTCCTCCGTGCCATCCAGCTCTGCCTCCTCTGGCTCATCTGTTAGTTCTTCCGTCTCAGCAAGCTCCACGCCTCCCGGAAGTTCGTCGTCTGTCAGCGCCTCTTCTGGCAGTTCGTCGTCAGAGACCCCCTGCAGCAGCGAAATCTCGTCATCTGTTAGCACCTCTAGCAGTTCAGTCTTGCCGAGCTCTACTCCTTCTATTTCCTCTTTCTCTTCCGTCTCCTCAACTCCCTCTGGTTCTTCCGTTTCCTCTAGCTCTAGCCCTCCCGTTTCTTCATCTGTCAGTTCGTCAGTTCCGCCGAGTTCTACTCCTTCGGGTAGCTCGTCCAGCCTGTCCAGCTCCACCCCATCTGTCAGCTCTTCCGGCAGCTCGTCATCGGAGACTCCTTGCAGCAGCGAAATCTCCTCGTCAATTATCTCATCAGGCAGCTCTTCCGTCCCGCCAAGCTCCACGCCTTCGGTTAGCTCCTCTTCCATCTCTGTGAGCTCTTCGTCCTCCGGAAGCTCTTCCGTACCAAGCTCTTCGGCTTCTAGTGGATCATCTGTGCCTCCCAGCTCGACGCCTTCCAGCTCTTCCGTCTCGCAGAGTTCGACTCCCTCCGGCAGCTCGTCAAGTGCGTCATCGGTATCTTCAGTGTCGCCTAGCTCCACGCCATCTAGCAGCTCTTCGTCGGTTGGCTCTTCGGTCAGCTCGTCTGCCAGCTCGGAGACGCCTTGCAGCAGCGAAGTGTCTTCATCGGTCAGCTCTGGCAGCTCGTCTGTCGGCTCTTCGAGCTCCGTTTCGTCCGGCAGTTCATCGGTGGTCTCCTCGAGCTCCAGCCCATCGGTTAGCCCATCTGGTAGTTCATCTATCTCACCAAGCTCGTCACCCTCCATCTCGTCTGTCAGCTCGTCTGTCAGCTCGTCTGGTAGCTCGTCCATCACTTCGCCGAGCTCCTCGCCCTCTGGCAGTTCTTCGGTTGCTTCTTCTGTCAGCTCGTCTGAGACTCCCTGCAGCAGCAGCATCTCTTCCTCTTCCCCACCATCCTCCTCTCCCTCACCCTCGTCCTCACCTTCCTCCTCCCCCTCCGTATCGTCTGTCAGCTCCACTGGCAGCTCGTCCGTCGTCTCCACCAGCTCCACTCCTTCTGGCAGCTCATCCGTCCCGTCCACCTCCTCGCCATCCAGCCTGTCAAGCCCTTCGTCGGTGCCCAGCTCGACACCTTCTGGTAGCTCTTCGTCCGTCAGTGTTTCTGTGAGCTCCTTCAGTTCAGTGAGCTCAGGTAGCTCGGTCAGCTCAGGTAGCTCTGCCAGCTCTAGCTCATCGGGCGTGTCTTCGTCTATCAGTTCGTCCGAGACGCCATGCAGCAGTGGTTCTTCATCGGTTGTCAGTCCATCTAGCTCTAGCAGCTCGTCTATCGTCTCGCCAAGCTCTACTCCGTCGGTTAGCGTCAGCTCAGGCAGCTCGTCCATCTCCCCGAGCTCTTCTCCTTCCATATCGGTCAGCTCGACGCCATCTAGCAGCAGTTCGGTGTCTGTCAGCTCGACTCCCTCGGGTAGCTCCTCCATGCCAAGCTCATCGCCTTCAGGGTCTTCGGTGTTCCCGAGCTCTACACCCTCTGTCATCTCGTCGGTCGTCTCTTCTGCAAGTTCGTCGTCTGAGTCGCCTTGCACAGAGTCTTCCACCAGCAGCTCGATTGGTCCCGTTTCCTCGACGTCGTCACGCTCCGTTTCTTCGTCGCCGTCGGTGTCTTCACCAGGAAGCTCGTCGCCCAGCAGCGTTCCCAGCAGCGTTCCCAGCTCCACTCCAAGCAGCATCCCGAGCCGTTCTCCTAGCAGTGTGCCTAGTAGCGTCCCTAGCAGTGTTCCCAACAGCACCCCGAGCAGTACTCTGAGTAGCACTCCTAGCAGTGTCCCGAGTTCGTCGCCAAGCTCTGTTCCCAGCAACTCTGTCTCCAGCAGCGTTCCCAGCGGTTCTCACAGCTCAACGCCCCACTCAACTCCGAACAGCACACCTTGCACGGAGTTGTCATCGTCTGAGGTCAGCACCGGCAGCTCTTCGGTCAGCAGCCATGTGAGCTCGTCGCCGCATTCGTCGCCAAGCAGCAGTCCTCACTCGACGCCGTCTGTCAGCACGTCGGGTAGCTCGTCTGTGCCGTCTTCTGTGTCTCCCTCTTCGGTTCACTCGACGCCCAGCACCACGGCACCATCCACCAGCTCGACGCCCACTGGCTCGACCGGCTCAACCAGCTCCCACTCCACGCCGAGTTCCACGCCGCACTGCAGCACGTGCTCGACTGTGTCAACTGTGTCAACTGAGTCATCGACTGGTCACTCGACCGGTCCGTCAAGCAGCCCCACGGGTCCTACACACCCTACCCACCCGACCCATCCTACGCGTCCAACCCACCCGACCGCGCCGTGCACCAGCACGACCATGTTGACCATCTACACAACCGTCACCAGGACAGCGCCCTGCTCCACCGACTTCATCACGACAATCTACAAAACCACGTCCACCATCTACACGACAACCTGCTACGTGGTCACGTCGTGCCCGCACAAGAACGGCCAGTGCACCAAGGGCGTCACGACCACCGAGACCATTTCCCACACAACCGTCTGCCCTGTCACGACGACCATCCCCGCCAACGGCGGTGGTGGCGGCAACAACGGCGGCGGCAGCAACGGTGGCGGCAGCAACAACGGTGGCGGCAGTAATAACGGTGGCGGCAGCAACAACGGCGGCGGCAGCAACAACGGTGGCGGCAGTAACAACGGTGGCGGCAGCAACAACGGTGGCGGCAGTAATAACGGTGGCGGCAGTAACAACGGCGGCGGCAGCAACAACGGCGGCGGCAGCAACAACGGTGGCGGCAGTAACAACGGTGGCGGCACTAACGCCAACGGTGGTGGCAACGGAGGTGGTTCCAGTAATAGTAATGGCGGTAGCAGTGGTGGCTCGAACAATGGCGGTGGTTCGGGTGGCTCTGATGGTCACGGCGGCTCCGGTGGGAGCGGTGGCAGCTCTGGTGGTGGTAGCAGCAACGGCGGTGGAAGTGGTAGTGGTAGCGGTAATGGCAATGGTGGCTCCGGTTCCGGCTCCGGCTCTGGCTCTGGTTCCGGCTCTGGTTCCGGCTCTGGTTCTAGCTCTAGTTCTAGCTCTAGTTCCGGCTCTGGTTCTGGTTCTGGTTCTGGCTCCGGTTCCGGCTCTGGTTCTGGCAGCGGATCTGGTAGTGGTTCCAGTGGTTCTGGCAATGGTGGCTCTGGCGGCTCTGGCGGCTCCGGCTCCAACAACGGTGGTAGCAACAACGGTGGTAACAACAACAGTGGTAACAACAACGGCGGTTCACCAACGTCGACCGGCCCTGCCGCTGTTGTCACTGCCACAGCCGGTCGCCTGGTTTCGTCGGAGATGTACGCGCTGGTCCCGGCTCTTGTCGCAGCGCTTCTTCTTTTGTAGAGTGTGATGTGTTTTCAATCGCTTTCTGTTTGTTTTCTTTTGTTTACTTCGCATCCTGTTTTCGATTATCCCCTTTGTACGACTGCTTCCTGTAACGATTTGGTATGGTTTTTCTGGTACTGACCTTCACGTTATTCAACTTGTAATCGGTTTTGTTTTTGCCATCCACCCCACGAACTCTTTTTGGTACTTTTATGAAATTTATTTTTCTGTCAACTTGAAATTTATTATTATTTCCGTATCCTCAAAGTACACGCAAAACTTTTAAACATAGCGTTTCCTCAAACTTGTGCATTTTAATAGTTTTTTTGTGAACAATATTGTCAAAATAGCCAAACTACACGAATCATTTCCCATGGCAAGCCATCAAATGACGTTTTCATGAGTTATCAGACTTACAAACCCGAAATCTTATCAAAATCCTTCTGTTTCTTCATCAAACTCTAGAAAATATAGACTGATTCGTTGATGCGAAAATTTGCCGATACGACATTATGCGGTGCACCATTTCAAAGGCGGTGTCGCTCAATTTTGGCCCTTTTTGCCCTCATTTTGGATATCGACACCCCGTTGTGCCCCGTCGACCCTCGTCGAGCCCCGTCGCGATGCCGAGAAACCAACAAACCCCTGCTGTGAAAAGAGGCAAAAAGACAGGGGTTGATGCTGAGAGCTTACACTGTGGACCGAGTTAAGAGGGCAAAAAAGGAAGGAGCCGAAAGAGGGCCCAAAAACTAGTGGACCTCCCTGAAGCGGGCGCCTCACTGTCTTCAGGTCTTCCTCTTTCGGTCCTACGACCATCACGCCTCCTTCATTCTTCAGTGTCACCCTGGATGCATTGGACTATCACGTCGTTCGTTTGTCGTTTTCGGTCTGTTTGCTTGCTGGAACGATGTTGGACGATGCATTTTGCTTTGGCTATTTGGCTTGCTTTTGCTCGTTATTCCGCTCTGTCGTCGAGTGGACGGCGTACGGCGAACCTTCTTGTCCCAGAGATTGGGAAAGGAAATAAAGTGAAAGTGAGGGGAAGGGACCGAAACCGAAACTCCCCGCAAGGTATCATCGCAGAGTCGTCTGTGCTTGTGCTACGGAGTACGACGGGCAGATTGCAGCGCATCAAGTCCGAGCTCCGAACCGTCCACCAAGAAGTCAAACTCGCAAAAAGTACGACGTAAACCGTCCAGTCACAGCCTTGCGGCATTGTGCACTCACGTGGAACCCTATTCGTTGGTCTGTCCTGCTCTTGTCGATATCAAGAACTCAAGAGGAGATATCCTGCACCTGCCCCTGGCCTGTCCTGGCTCTGGCTCTGGCGCTGGCATGCCATCCACCCTCCATCATCGCTATTCTTTCCTCTTTCTGGTCCACATCTTTGACCCCTTGATCTTTGGTCTCGTCTATGCATCCATGTCCCGTGCAGACTGCCGCATGCACAGTCTATTGAATAATCCTGGTCTTCATGCAAAATGCCGGCCAGCCTCCGTCGTTCTTTGCGCTTGTATCTTGTATCTTGCACTACTTGCATCTTTCAGCAATAAATCTCCACTGGTCGTGCTTTCGTTTGTTTTTTTGCTGTGCGTTTATGGAGCTTCGAGCAAGAGGGGAGGAAAGGGTCAAAGTGTGGACTGGACGAGGAGAGGGGCATTTCCGCGGGAAACGGGCCTTTGTATGTCGTATTTTGTATCGCTTTGTCCCGCCACCTCCCCTGTATTTGCGTCCCGGCCCACGGTGGTCAGGTCACGATCATAAATGTCCATGCGTGCCCATGTAATGTTCGAGCAATATTCTCCTTATTTTTGCTATTTTGCCCGCCACAGCTCCCGTTTCCCCTGTAAGCCAAGAAAATTGTTTCCGAGCCTCGACTGGAGACTTGGGATGGGGCATACGACGCAAGAAATAAGAACATGGCCCCCCTTCGCGAGAAATTGTGTAGCTTCCCCGGCGTGCAGGTCTGTGTCGTGAAAAGGGCCGAGACGGACACGTCACAATACCCATTGACCATCGTCAACACCCAGGACTGACGTTCGCCTGACGTCCTGTCGCCAAACAAAGAAAGGATAAGAGGGGGAGGGGGAAGAGAAGACAATGAACTCATATGACCTCATACGGGAACTGTGCTGTAAACTGCTTGATGCGTCGGCGAGCCTCAAAGTCCTTTGTGGACCTGGATGAACAGGCATGATTTGATATTTGATATTTGGAATTCAGGATTCGAGATTCGAGACTATTTGTTCGATTAGTATTGCCCATAAATGGCGATCCGGACATGTACACAATTCAGCGGAAAATTGACACACAGGCTGGAGGGTTCTGCCCGGCCTCGGCTTTCATCAACACCGATGTCTGTTTCTCACCGAGTCCTCGTTTTGAAACTTGTACAATGTAGGATAAACTTGCTGGATTATCTGTATCGCTGGCCGGCACTTGATAGGCAATATTTCGTCTTCCTGCAAAAAAGAACAAAGACAAATACGCAGAAGGAGAGCGCACGGACATCTTCGTGCGGATCGCTGCTTTCATATTTGTAAATGCTGATGCGGCATTCCTTGTGCATGCCACTTGGACAAGCGCACAATGGCTCGTATATGAGAGGCTCATTGAAGAGAGTACGCAAAAAAAAAAAAAAAAAGGTGAGAGAATGTGGTGGAAAGAGGAACGGGTCACAAAAATGTGCATCCACAAAAAGAGATGAACATACTGTGCAGGGATATCTCTTTCTTCGGGAAAATGTACAAGGGAGAAGTGGAAAAAGAGAAAGGGGAAGAGTCCTGAGGAACACAATTGCAACTGCCAAAGAAAGAGCGAGAGACAATAGAGACAAGAAACAAGAAACAAACGACAGAGCCAGACACAGACACAGGGGAATAACCACAATGAGTCCAACTGTTGTGCATCGGCGATCCTTGGACCAACATTGTCTCTAGCGCTGCCATTTATTTAGCTGCATATGCAGACGCAGGTTGAAAATGCACCACTGCGCATGCCGTGCTTGTTTCCGGTTTAGACCCAATGCTCGATTTTTCAGACTTTTCCTTTGCGTGCATTTTGGAGCATTTTGGGGCATTTGTGGCTTTCATGGTTGGACTTTTTATCGAAATTTTGGCTTTTGCATCTCCGTCGGCGTCCAGTCTTTTTGCCGTTTGGCGAATGTTTTTCCTCTTTGTCTTTTTCCTCTTTGCTGTTTTGTCTCTCCTGCAGGGCCCTCGCATATCCAACAGAATTTCGCCATCGTCAAATTTTCACCCGGCAAAGGCACGTTGCATGCCCCTTGAGACGTTGAACGGACTGATACTCTTTCTGTTTGTAAGCGTCCAACACCTTGCCGCTTGTGTGTAAGAAGGCCTTGGAGTTTGTGTTTTGTAGCCCGTCTCCGCAACCTCCTCAATGCACCATTTCCAGACCGCCAACCTTTTGCAAAACGGAAAGGAGAAAAAAGAGACATGCTCAGACCTGAAGCCCTGGCAAATGCACTTGATCCTCCCTCTTAAATGAAAATTAGCGGAGCTCAGAGCATCCCAGATGCCAGCCCAAGGCATATATGCCCCTCACGATACTCGGGTTAACGGAGGTGATGTGGAGGAAGAACTTGGAAGATATTTGTCCACTTTGAAAAATGGCACTGGCGGTTGAGTTTTGCGTCTTGTCCGGGGTTGTAGCTTGGACTAGGGCAACAGCTGAAGCGAATGGGACATTTCGCCTCGAAGGGCAGTCGAACGTTGTCGGAGAGGATAAGGGGGACAAAAGGGACATAGACGAACATATCTAGCCCCTGTACGGTATATGCCATCAGAATGTTGTCATGAAAGTCATCAAAGGGGACAAAATGTTACACGAATTTGTTAGACTGCCCGTGCCGATGGATGGGGGAAGCAGCCAGGGGATTGGGAAGGTTCCCGTCGCCGGCACGCCCCATAGCACTTGTCTGGTAAGACCACCAACTTGGCAACTAACAACGGGCGCCTAAAAGGTGTCCCCCTGTCAGGAGCTGGCCTGGGATCCAATGAGCGCACTCCGTCAAGGACCCATTTAGCTGCTGGCCAATCGTCTCCTCCGGATACATACCCGGCAGGGTGGTCCAGGTTCGAAGCCTTCAGTTGGGGGCCGTAAGACAAGACAGCCAGGATTGTGAATAACAAGCTTGAATATTGCTCCATAGCGGCAGTCATTGGTGTGCGTCGACCGTTGAAACCAACACGATGCCATTGATATTGATCGTTGGTGAATGTGTCGAAGTTGCTGGTCCCAACACATAGGGAAGACCGAAGTAAATGCCGAAAAAGAAAGGCGTGAGGCCAGGATGGGGAACCTGCCGGATGATCTCAAAAGCAGACGGCTATGCGGCAGGGATTTCTGGTGCAGATGCGTACGCCGCGCATGGGTTGAAGGATTTCTACACAGACAATGATGGGCAATCATCAGCGGCCTCAGGAAGTCTTGGCCGGATAGCCTTTTCGTCCGAACACTGTTGTACCGCACTTGCATGGCTGTGAGCACTCGTACGACGTACTCTGCCAGGCGAAGGATGTAAGATACATGTACCTGCTGGGTTGGATGTGGTCCGAGTGCGGTTGTTCTGACAAGGGCAGGCAACCCTGGTCGCCCTGGTTGGTACGGTGCCCCGGCAGAGCATTTGTTGGAGTGGCCACCAGGGTAATCTGTACTCCGTAGAGTAAAGTGGGTGGCCCCGTTCGGTGACTGCCCAAGTAAAAAAGCATCCCCCACATGCCAGCCTCACTGTGGGCCAGCAAGAGATCGACAAGAGACAAGACGCAAGACGCAAGCTCGACGCAAGACCCAGGTCATAATATGAGGGCCCCGTTGGAAAAATAAAGAAACAAGGTAGCACTGACAGAGGGGTGGTCCAGGTCTCGGAAACAAAAAGAGACACTGCATATCAGACAGCCGGTAAGGGGCAAAAGACACTCTTTCAGGGGAAGGGATGAGACAGTTGTGTGAAGACAATCGTCAAGAGACAGATTGTCCGCCGTGTACTGAATATCTGGGCATCTCGATGGCAAACGGGAGAGAGCAGATGGCTTGCATAGATGGCCTGCATACAATCAAACAGCTGCTTTGACTTCCTCTTTGATTATTGTTGCAGACCTGCGCAGACGATAGCCGATCCCCAAGTTGTGTGTGCTCCGTATGTACTATGCACAGAGCATTTGTACTTGGTTGTCGTCTTTGTTCCTGCCAGTCATGTTCGAGTTATGCTGTCTACTTTTGACACTTCGGGTCAGTTCGTCCGCACGTTGGACTTGGACTAGACGTGTCAAAGCTGCAGAAAGACACGGAGGTGTGTGGTGGTGCTGGCGCCAATTATTACCCTTTCGAGGGAATGTGATATTATTTGTGGTGTATGCTGCCCAGACCACAAATCTCAGCTTGCCGCTTCGATTTGTCAGTTTATAGGCTCTAAACTGCAGTTGTTTCTGCATCTGGGACGGCGTGTGAATGGATTTGCAAATTGCATCAAACTCGTACATGTACATGTACGAGGATGCAAAAAGATATGCGATGGGTTCCGCGAGAGGCGCCGTTTGTGTTTCTTGGGCCAGAGAAAAAGGCATGCAAGAAAAAAAAGTCAGGAAAAGAGACCAACGACGTGCGTAGCCAGAAGCAGTAAAAGATTGACGGTGTTAGCAGGGGGCAATGGTTGGAGCTTGCGAGAGGCATTTAACGGCTTGCGATGACGATCATTTCTTCTGGAACGGCCTCTTAGCTGTCAACCCTTACAAGCCTTAGCCTGCCCTGGGCCTTGCTGGGCCATTTACTCAAGATTTATTGCCAGTTTGTCGCTTTGCGAACCCTTATGCATCTGGACATCTCGGTGGGTGCTCGGTGGTGAGCACCCTTGTTGTGCAGCACTGACAGCGCCAGATACGACCTGCTTAGCCAAGCCACATCCTGGGTTCGTTATTCCCAACAGGGACCAGAAGTGCAAGGGTTGGTGAATATCATCTTCATTCTTTTCTCACACCGCTCGCTGGCCGCCGTCATTATTACCGGCTGCGTCAAAGTTGTGCTTGGCGGATAATATCCCTTTTCCTTGAACATCTGTGTTGTTAGCCATGGCACTTTTGTGGCATCCTTCAACTTACATATTTTCGTTTTTCCCCCTCTCCCGTCTCTCCCTCTTGACGCGGATCGCCTTGTCTCTCCCTTCTTCAGCCAGATTCTGCCATCCCCCTAAGGCGCCGTTGCACCACTCTTTTAGGGTCTGTAATAGCCGTTGCAGCCGCAGTAGCCCACATCTGCCCGCTCTGTCAATTCCGACCGCAAAGTGAGCCTGTCCTTGTAAAAAAACAGCATTCTCCGTATTGCGCCGGTCGAGAAACGACAAGGAGGGGGTGTGAGGGGCGGGAGGGGGAGGCACAGTCGAGCGAAAGTCAACATAAATGAAGACGCCGGGGCCGAGAACAAGTGTGATTGAAGATTCGAGGGCCAAGGCGCAAGTTCGCGCTCGCCTCTCGTTGGCTGCTTTCGTCGGGGCATTGATCGCCCCGGTGTGCTCCGTAGCGCACCGCTGTTCGTCTTTCTAGTATTAGTGACTGATTCTGCAGTGAAGATGTGCATAAAACAGATGCTCAATTTGTGCCTTCATGCCCTTCTTTGGACTGGCTTGTGTCTTGCTTTGCGTGCATATATGTACATACCTTCTGCGCTTGGATTGGTCTGCAGGATCGTGCTTAATCCGGTGCCGCTCGATACAACCAGGTGCAGCGAGTAAGGGAGCGGTCGAGAATCTTTGGTGTCTTAACCAGATTGGTGTTCAGCTTTTGAAGTTGTTTTGTGTTGCATTTTGCATCTGCATCTGCATTTTGCGTTTTCGCATTTTTAGGGGGCTGTTTATGTTTTGGGCTCGTGCCTGACCAAGCTGGGAACGACTGGTTGCACTTGCCCCAACCGAGCTTGCAACTCTATCGCTCTTGCACAAACCTTCGCGCCTGCCACATTCAATGCTCGACCATCGCAATTCGCTCTTTCCTATTGTGGTCTGCATTGTCACCGCCCACAATTCCCATTTTGCACTTCTGGCACTTAGGGTCGTATTGGGAGCATTCAGCGCTACATTCTTGTGCGATGTCGTATTGGGGCCCGCAGGCCCTGTACCCTGTCTCGCCTGTCCCCAAATTTGACTTGTTTTGTTTCTCAAATCTGGCGTCAAAAACACTTTCAGAGATGGAAAACGCAATGGTGACATTGGGATCGACACCGGGTCCTTCTTTCGTCCCACGATAGCCCAAGACCCAATCGTGCCTTCTCAATAGCAGAGATATACGTCGTTGAGCACGAAATGCACCCCATATGGAGCAGGAGTACTCCGTGGGGATGCATATTCGCCGACTGGCTCCTTCCTGACCAAAAGGATTAAGAAAGTTTACGAAAAGCTGTATCATTGTTGCGTTTTGCTGGTTGCTCTTTCCCTTCCTTATCCTTCCTTCCCATTCCCTGATGTTCTTTCCTTCTCCTTCATTTTGCATCAAAACAAAAGAATGCCCCCCACCTCCCTGCATCCAGCTCATCCCAGCGTCGTGATCCTCCTTGCCAACCAGCTTTCTCATCCACACAAACTATGATAGAATATGCATCATCCCACTCCCAGACACACTCATTTCTAGATTTGTCCTGCTTGTCCAACAAAATGCCCCTCCTCGTCGTGCCTTTGGGCTCCGCCCGCCATCAAAGTGCCCTCTTTCTCTCCATCGCCTTGTCTTTCTTGTTCTCGCTGACCATACATGTACCTCGTGCTACACGCCCCCTTTGGCCCTGGTCAGCCCCGTCCCGGCCCTTTGAGGCCCGGTTGAGGAACTCCACTGTTGGCTGGGCGCATCAATGCCCCCCTTCTTCGTCGAAGTCTAGCCACTTGTCCCGCGCGCTTGTCGCTTGAGCCAACTTGTCGGTTCAAAAGACCGGACACAAACACGAAAATTAAAAAGAGAAAAAAGAGGGGATCTGCCCGAGGTGAGCACCAAACAAGCGTGGTGAACAAACCCATGCTCCATGCTGCAGAGACTTGCTCGAAAGAGAAAAGGAAGCTGGGAAAACGACGCGAAAATGACACAACCCAGATGGGGAACACCAGGAAAAGTAATTCAAATACTCCGTACTAAAATCAAATACCAGGTTCCCAAGTCAAGATGCGCGAAGAGCTACAGGCAAGTGCCAGCAAATCGCAAACGACCTACGAGAGACAAGCAGGAGAGAGGACCCATCTTGTTAGGTCCGCCTTTCGCATTGCCCATCGAATCACGATCGGTTGATCCATCTGTCCATTCTGTTGCTTTGCTCTTCTGCTGATCCTTGTCTACTGAGACGACCATCACTTTTCTTTTTTCTTTCTTTTTTTTCGCCCTCGTCCTCGTACACACAGACGCACACCACCCATCACACAACAGCACTCACATGAATAAGACATTTGTCTTCTCTGCTCGGAACGGGCAAGGACCCTGAACTTCTTTTTTTTGTGGTTGCCTCTGAATTTTTTTTTTCTGTCCGTCTTCGCAGCCGTTCTCTTATTTTTTTTATTAGTCTAAACCGCACACATATGTGCACTTTCTGGTCCAGTCTTAACCAAACAATCCTGCCCCTGCCCTGCTTTAGCCCAAGCCGACTGCGACTGTTCAACACATTTGGTCAAATTTTGGGTCGAGCTCGATTCTCGCTGATTTTCCGATTTTCTCACAGTCGTTGTTTCTATTCTCTCCATTTTCTTCTCCGTTTTCCTCGCTTCATACCTCTTTTTGTTTCATTATTTCCTATCTACGCATTCTCACTTAGATGCATTTTCACACTCTCAACTTCTTTTTATTCCCCTTGTTGTTGCATATTTCTCAGATCCTTGTCTGTGTTTACACTTCCTAGGCACTTTCGAGAAAGCCCCGTCCCCCCCATCAAACGTTTCGGGTGGCTCCAACGGTTGCCCCATTCCAGTTTGCTCACATACCCTATTGTCTCGTTCGCGTCCCTTACGTTCACCTTGACTCGTTATTGTTTTTTTGTTTTTTTGTTTGCTCCGCCGTGCCTCTGATCGCCATTGGGGCTTATACAATCTACCAACATATATGTTTCCAGGCCCCCGTTCTTTTCCCAACCCCGTCCTCGCTCGCGTCTGGCTCTAAAGTACGATATACTTGTATTTTCTGGACTCCAGACAGGACGCCACAAGGACAGTGAGCTTACGGGAACTTGCTGCCTGACGGTACATTGGTATTGAGCCTATTGCCAGCTTCGGTTCGCAGGATATGGACAAATCACCATCCCAGTACGCACATAGTACGTCGACCACCACACTATCTCACATCTCGACATGAAGCACGAGAACCGCAACTCCCAGATGCGCAGACTTAAGGCGTCAGGAAGCCATTCCCATGGCAGGAAACGACACGGTGGTGAACCTCACCACCACGAAGGCGACTATGCGACCATGCCTTACCCTGTTTCCCATGCAGACGGGTGGCAGCAGGAGTTTTACAACCAGCAGAGCTCGGCCCCAGTGCCCACGCGAACAACAATTTCAGCCCTTTTGAACCACGAAGACAGCACAGAACCCGGAGCCCCTTATTATGCAGCCTCAATGGATGGGAGCGCCAGCTCTTCGAAGATGACGGCACCCTCACATGAAAGTCATTCCCACATACATCCCGCGCCCGCGGATAACTCTTTTGCGTCAGTTGTGTTGTCAAACCAGAGGTCTGCCACGTCTCTGAACAGCGCATACACGTACCACACCCACGATCAGATTACCCACTCTACCTACGTCAGTGACGAGGACTATGAAAGGGGAAGATCCAATCAGGAGTATACCTATGGCTATGTGGAGGGTCAAGGAGTACCTGCAGATGGTGGTTCTGGACACGACACCAAGTCGGACAAAGTCAAAAGCAGCAAGTCAAGCCAATCCCGCGACACGAAGGCGAAAAAGAGCTCTTCGACTGCAAGGAGCCACAAGGGGAGCAGCCGGCAAAAGTATACACCATCCTCGACAACAATCTCGTCGCCCGCATTTTCCGCACCACACACTCCGAACACGCCAAATACGCCGAGCTTACACACCCCCCACCTCGCATCGATTGGCACTGCCAGCATGGGCAGCAGTGGTTTCGAAGAGGACGATGATGGCGAAAGTGGCATTTACGGCCGGCGATTTGGGCGCGGCAGTGCCAGCAGAGATACGTCTACAGCACCATTAGGCAGACCGCGCGGTGACATGAATGCACCACCTGCCGTTCAGCGCGAACGGAATCGGATGGCAGCCACCAAATGTCGTGCCAAATCCAAGGCTGCCATCTCGAAACTGGAAGAGGACGAACGAGCCGTGACCGAGGAGCGCAACAATCTTTTTGCGCAGAAGGAGGTCCTCGTCGACGAAGTTCTGAACCTGCGCATGGAGTTGATCAAGCACGGACACTGTGTCGGTGACAACAACATTCAGAACTATCTGCAGAATGCTGCCCGCATGATCGGCAACAGCGGCGGCAGGAACATGATCTGGGGCCCTGACGGAAACGGCAGCGTCAGTGGCGAGAGCTCAACAACTCGAGGCGAAAGCAGAGGAGAGAGGTGATCGCATCACAGTTTGCCCAATGTTGTCGCACTCTGTCACAACAATGTGTTTACACACGTGGATCCCATTCTCACAAGACCTCTTCATCATCAACCCCCCCTTCTTCAAGTTGGCACTTCGCCTGCTATGATACCACGTCATCCCTTGACTATTTTACCTTGTTTATTTTATTGGAGTTGATTGGCACAAACCGTGCCTGGACAAAAGCAGAGCGGGCGTGCCTTGTTATATTTGGACTGTCTTCTTTACTATTTCCTTCACTACCACTGCTACCATCGATGGTGCATTTTTGTGTTAGCCGAGCTTACAATTTGCAAGCCGCATCGCCGGAATTGCACATAACAAAAGTCTCGTTGTTATTTCATTTGTTTGATATACTGTTATCGTTTTGGCTTTTCTTTTATCAAGCTACGGCTTACTCGGTTTTCTGGTTGTTGTCTTGTTTTTATATGCCCTATTTTTGTCATTTTTATACGATATAACGATCCGCTCACGAATTACGGCTGGAATACTCCACGTCCATCTACCACATTGCGTTCAGTCGCGTGATCGAAGCCACCGACCACTTGTTTTATTGTTTATAAAAGTAAACTTCTGGAATGCGTACACAGGAGATGAATATAGTTCCGATATTATCCTGTACCGACTGGTTTACTATCTTTGACAGGTTGGCAGGTTAGCTTATGACAACTGTCCAGATGAAAAGCTACTGCGCCACTGGTTGATCTAAGAAAGAAGACAAGGGGCAAGACATCTATAGTATGGATGTACAGCTTGATTGTTAAGCAGGGTATTTAATATTCTTGTACACAGTGAACATCCTATGCAAATCCAGGAATGGAATCTCGATGAGGCTATCCCTTTTTGTGTTGCCTTGCACAACTCCCTCGGTGGCGCAAATCAAATTCTTGACTCTACATGTACATTGTGAGACTGCCGGTCGATTTTCCGTGAATGTCTCCCTTCATAAAGCTGATGTGCAAGGCGCAAAAAGACGAAAGACGTTGGGTCGGAACCGAGGGACGGTTGACGGCTACTTAAAAATGCGGAAGGGCCGCTTTCGACGGACCTCCCTTTCTGCTTTTTCCAACGGTGATCTCTCCACATTCGGCCCTGTCCTTACGACGAGTTTACTTTGTGAGTTTCTATTATTATTTTGAATTTATCACATAGTGGATGTTTCTATATTTTTTATTTTCTTTTTCGAGTGGCAACGTTTTGTAGTGGGACCGGGCTCAACTGTGAATGCGAAAAAGGGAATAAGGAAAAAAGCAAAAGAGTGGACCACCAAGTGTTGGTGCTAGTCGAGTTGGCTCCTCCTCCTTGCATTTGCCGGGATTCACATGTTGTTTACTTGTACCCAAGGCCTCGACGTTTGAATTGAACGGTTCACGCAAAGAGGCACGGGATGCAGATGACAAACACGGGATATAAAACGAACTCTTAATCGAAAAGACATCAAGAAAATGCGAAACGAAAAATACGTCGTGGAACTTGCAATTCGCATTTCTAAATCGGACTTGTCGTCCGGTAAAAGAGGCAAAAGACGTCGAGTGTCGCAAATGCGACCTCACAAAAAAGGGATCCTGCGCAAAACACACTGTCTGAAACGCGCACAGAACAAGGCTGATACACGGGCCTCCTGGTTGGACCTCTTCGCCTCTTCGCATCTCGCAGCAAAATCTGTAATGGTGTCCCTATTTGGTACAAAAACTGGGGAACAATGGAACGCTTCAGAGTGACAAGGTCTAGGTTCGGAGAGTGAAAGTGAACAAGGTTGCATCCCATACCGCTGTGACGGGCCAATATGGCAGGCCAGCCAGGGTCCTGCTGCCTGCGAACCAGTCAGAAAGACAAAAGTAATGGCCGGCCAGAATGAAATTCCAAAAACTTGTGCGGGTGTCCACGATGTGTCGGGCATTTCATTGGTGGGAATGTTGACGTTAACACAGATCCCAGGCGATATCACGACTTTTTTTGCGGGGTGCGTTGTATCGAGAAGGAAAGAGTCAGGACAGGGAAGAAACAGAGGGCAGAAAAGTCTGGATTGGGACTGGGCTGGTGCCAGGGGTGCTTGTTGTCGAGTTACTGATTGTTCTTTCCTTTTTGACAGTTCGAGTCGTGCTTCCGTTGGGAAACTACGATGGTGATACTTTCCTCCATTCTTCGGTGGCTCTTTCCTGTTTCTTGTATCTGTGATACGTGTTTGTAATCCGCCAAGAAATTTCGCGTCTGTGGAGAAATCGTACAACTTTTGAACAATGGTGAAAACAAAGGCAACACAGATTGCGTTTTGCCATCATTGACGACTCGAAGCCGTTCGAGAGTATGTAAGCTGGGATACGGAGGAATCGCAAGTCGGACCTTTGTAAAACGCATCCTCCGTACGGAGGCTTAAGAAGACAAACAAGTTCAAACGGAAGGAGAGACCGACTCAACTAATTTGGCGAGAGGCAGGAACGATTGCCCAACCGACGTCGCAAACTGCTTACGCTTCGCTCGCTCTTACCTTCTTTACCACATCCGACACCATCGTCTCCTTCCCAATCCAGACGCCTGGAAACCGCACCGTTTTTCCTGTAGTATTTGGAACCCCCTTTCCGACTTTTGACCTTCTTTTGCATCCCGCTTCCATTTCACACAATCGCTGTCTGTTTTTCTCCGGCCCACCCCTGTCTGCGAACGTTGGGTACCTTGTTTGAGAAATTACCACCTTCAAACACACACACAGCTCAACGAAGAACGGGCAAAAGCAAAGAATCGCATGCCGCTCTGGCCAAAAAGTGCATGTCTCCCCCAAAATACCACCTGCCACCCTGTCGTTCTCTTTTGCCGGTTCGTCTGTCCGTCTTCTTTCTGTCCGTCTCTCACAAACCTATTCTCCTTCTTGCATCTTTTGTGTTCTCGTCATTCTTTTCCCAACGCGTCTCCTTGTCGACGTTTCATCCTAGCTCCTGGTCACTTACTAGACCACTTTCTTTTCTTTCAATATTTGATCTTTTGATCTTTAAGCTTTCTCCTCTTTATCTTTATCTTATTGACCTCACCCTCGACAATCTTCCTCTCATCCTCTCCTGGCAAGGCCATGGTCGAGAGCGCGAGTCACTCGTGACTACCTCTGTCGACTCTCACGAGGGTTGACCGACGTTGACGACAGCAAGTACGTCTTGATGGGAGTTTTTTATTTCAACGACTGTTCGCATCTAACATCCATCAGGATAACCCGCCATTCTCCACCATGTCTCCCAAGCAGTTGTCGTTCTTGACCGAGGGCCCCGAGTCCTTGGCATTTTCGGCACTCGAGCTTCGGCACTTTGAGGGCAAGCCATTCGAGGCCGACGTCACCGCCACCATGCCGTTTTATGGTGCAACATCCGGCGAGCAGGCACGGCAAGAGGCATCAAAGTCTGCCTTGGGATCATCCCGCTCAGCGGATGGAGCCAAAACTCGGTCGAGGACAGGGAGCCAATCCGTAACACACAACTTGCGATCAAGATCAGTATCACCGCCACGGCGATTCGACAACTCGGCGGCCTTGAGTGCATACGACAGCGACAGCCGGCATTCTTTGATGACCACCAAAATGACTCTTAACCGGCCAGCAGAACAAACAGCCCGGGCAGCATCGCCATCAGCAAAGAAGAAGCACCGGCCCAATGCGCTGAGTTTCCTTGATGCCGACTCGCCTGCCGTCACAAAAGAGAGTATAACAAGAGTGGTGGCCGAGTCTGCCTCGTGGAGGCCACAGCGCGGTAGAACCTGTGGTCCCGTGGCCGACGCCGAAACGCCTCCACCAATCGTCACAACCTCAAACAGTGACAACAGTAAGCCTGCCTCTCTCGACGGCAACGACAGCGATGCCAACACAGAAAACGATGTCAGTGAAACAAGCGATACCGCAGAGAACGGTGAGAGCGGTGAGAGCGGCGAGAACGGGGATGAACGGACACCAAAACCAACCCTCACAACTGGTCTTGATTTGCGTATGCCTGAGTTTCCATCCGCCGCCCTAGCATTGGACGGCAAGCTCGATTATCCCGGGCTTCCCATGCACCCTCATCCACATGGACAACAATACCGCCAGAACATGTACCCGCAAGCCCATTCTCGGACACAATCTCAGACCAAGGCTCATCTTTCGGCACAACAACGCAAATATCGGGCCTACCGGTATGGGACACCAGAGATGCCAAGAGGAAATGCCAACCTCCCACACTTGCCCCCAAGTGCATTAAACCCCCGTGTTCCTGCCACTGGCCATGTCAAGCATCTACCGCGCGCCGAGAAGCTTCCTTTAACCGGGTATGAGCTGCTGGCCTCCCAGTTGTCATCCCACTCGTCCCATATTATGAAGTTCCGCCGTGGCAGCATGGGCGCTGCATCGACACAGAGCGCTCAAAGTACTTGGAGTTCCGGCAGTGGGCCCGGAAGCAGCAATGGCAGCACGGGGAGTAGTGGCGGTGGTGGAAGTACCGGGACTCAAACGCCGCATTTCCCCATCAAGCCGCTGTACCGCAAATTCGAGGCCCTCAACCACCGGATCCTGCTACATCTACAAGATGAGCTGAGCGAGCTGGAGGAACAACTGCACCGTCTTGACACCGCCGACACACAGACTCGCCGGCTTCAAAACAGCATTCTTCCGGCCTCACGCCGTGCCGAGGTGCTGACGGGCGGCGAGCTGCAGTGGCACAAGACGGATGTGCTCGGCAAGATCGGCTACAAACTTGGCCAATACAGTGAGCTTCCTCGCATAATCCCAGTTTCCTCAGTTGTATAAAAGTACAAAGCTAACCAACAGACCACGTCCTGTCATCGTTCACCGAGACGCAACATCTGGCTTCACCCACATTGTCCGACATTAGCGAGTACCGTTCATATCTCGACACACAACAGCCTATTGCAGAAATCGAGACTCGCTTCTTGGACGCCAGCGAGGATCTCGTTACTCTAGCGCCGCCTCGTCATAAACGGGCACGTCTTGCAGAGAGGTCGTCGGGCCTCAGTTCGCCATCATCGTCGTCCGGATCGGATGCTTGTCTGTCGTCTTCACCCACGTACCTTCAGTCACTCACCGAGGAGCCCATGCCGCATATGGAAGCAATGTTCCCTGGTATTCGTGGTAACAACAACCACCCGTCGTCGCCCACACCTTCTTCTACCTCTGAATCTTCATCGTCTTCTGCCCTGTCGTCTCACTCGTCCCGGGCCACAACTGCCATTTTCGAAAAAGACGAGACGGCCGAGCTGACCAAGCTGGGAACATCACGAGCTCCCTCTTCGCTGCGATCCCACTACTCCAGGGAAGACATGCAGGCTGCGGTCGAGGTGACCAACAAAACTTGTCTCACATCAACAGATATGGCTCCAGCAGGCCGGGCCACTCTTGCGCCCGACGATGTCCTGCACCTTGTCATTGCCATGGCGGTCGCTGTGCTGGTGCCTGTCCTGACCTTCACCCTCATCCCAGGCGTCGCCGGGCGCATGGCCGTTGTCCTTCTCGTGGCCTTTACCGTCTTTGGTGCACAGGTCCAGGCCGGAACGATCCGTGTTGCCCACGAGGATGCCAAGGATGCCCCGCACAACGGCACCACATCGACTTCAACCTCGACGTCCTCGATGCCGACTGGCCGGCCAAGTCAGAGTAGCCGGGACCTGCTGTGCTGTGCAGCCGTCTACGGCGCTGTCATGGCTGTCGTGGCCAGCGTCTGTGCATGATCAATCACGGTCCTGTCATATCCTTACCCTTTCGTTCTCTTTCCTTTCTCTGTAATATGTACACGGTCTGGAGCGGATTGCATTGTGATTTACGTTATGATCTTGATTTACGCTTTGGACTGGTTCGTTTTAGCATGTTTGAGCAAATTTCGGCTTTTCTTCGTCTTAATACATCTGTACAATTATGCCTGACACCAGACAGCCATCGACATGAAATCTATATGAATTTTTGGAAATATAGCCTCGGCCGGTTACCCTCAAAAGAGCCCAGATTTCGGCCGTCCGCCAAAGTGATACCTTTTATGATGCATCATGTTCAAGGGCCGTGTGGTCTGTTCGTGCGATGAGCCTGTACGTCTGTCGCCGCCCAGTGATCAGTGATGGCAAGAAAAGTGAGAAACTTGTACAAAGTAGGGATCATGGTGCCAAAGGCGATTGGAAATAGTTTGTTCTTTTTTTCATTGATGTTTCTTTCCAAGGTAGAATGCACTGAACGCTGCACACAGCTCAAATGATGATGCGTCTTTTCTCCGTTGGTTTCCCCTCTGAACTCCAATGGATGGCCTCCGGCATGTATCGTACACGATTGGATAAATGAAAATTAAAAGCAAGAAAGGCAAACAAAAGCAAGTAAACAATAAGAGACTAATCTCTGACCAACGCCTTTCCTTTCTTTCCTGTTCGCAAAGACCGCCCAAGAAGTGAATGAGCCTCTAGTGGCAAAACAGGAACCAGACAATATGGAAAAAATAATAATAACCCAAGCAGAAACATAAAAGCGCCCTTGTCCCTTTCTCCCAGGCATTCCTAGTGATGTAAATATTACAGTAATTCATACAGACGGGACCCCAGTCCCATTTTGGCATTCAGCTTCCTTCTAGTCTCATTACGGTCACATACTCTTTCTGTCGATAATCGATAATCGATAATCGATGCCGATACTCAAAGTCGAATATTAACGTTGCCGATGAGTGCCGCTGCTTAATCTCTTCGATCTTCTTCTTCGACTGCAGTCGCTGTCTGTGTTGCGCCGTGTCTAGCGTGGCGACACACGTGCCATTTCCTTGTCTTTTCTCTTGCCGCCCATGATTGACTTGGGTGTCGATTTCGGTGTCGACATTGTTGATTTCGGCGTTGACTTTGTTGAAGCTGTCTTGGGTGCCTTGCCCTTGATCTTGGGCGGCCGCCCCTTGGGTTTGGGCGTCTTGATGTACCTGTCGTCAAAGTCTTTCAACAAGCCCAGCAGCCGGTCGACCGCCGCCTCGCCGCCCATCTCGTCGACCCGCCCGCTCTGCCGCCGCGCCGCCACCAGCCGCGCCACCACGCGCACGTACTTGGGCGCGCTCCACTCCATGTCCTCGTTGGTAATGTGCGGGTTCTGCATCTGCGCGGCGACGACCTGCAGCCAGCGCTCGATGCCGGACCACTGCAGCACGTGCCCGCCTAGGGCCAGTGTGGCCTGCGTGCGCAGCCGAAAGACAAAGTGGACGGTGCCCGAGTTGAAAAAGACCGTCTGGCCCGGTTCCAGCACCAGGTAGCACCAGCGCCCGCCCCGGAAGCCGTGGGGATTCTCCATCCAGGCCTTGCGCTCGTCGGGCGTCGGGTGGGATAGCCAGCCAAACCCGAACAGGCCCTCCTGGACGGTGATCCACGTCCCCAGGCCGTGGCTGTCGGTATGTGGCGACGTGTTGTGGCCGCCTTGGCTCAGCAAAACCCACTCCAGCACGTCGCGCCACTCGTTCCACTGCTCGCGGGCGGCCGTGTCGCGTTCGGCACGGCTCGGGTTCAGCACCTCGTCGCGCAGCCGGGGCAGCAGCTGGCAGTTCTCGTTGGTCAAGAACTGCGGCAGCACCGCCGCCGGCAGCGGGCTGCGCAGATCCAGGATGTTCCACGGGTCGTCGTCCGCAGGGATCACCGGCTTCGTGTCCTCGCTGGCGCTCGCTCTCTCTGTATCCTCGCTGGCGCTCGCCTTATTTCTGCAACCGGCGCTGCCCAAAAACCGGTCCCGCACCTGGGTCAGATCCCTCGACTCAAACGAGTCGTCCATGCAGTGCCGCGACGGCACCTGCACCGACACCCGCCGGTCCAGGTTCTCCATTCGCCGGAACAGCTCGGCAATCGGCCGCATCTGTGGCCGCCACTGGAACATTTGTTCCTTCTCGGTCACGACAGGCTCGGCCGGCGATCCATTGTCTAGCATGGCACGCGCCTCGTTGCCCGTCAAAAAGTGCGCGTCCAGCGGTCCCTTGCTGGGGTCGGCGTTGGGCTGCCGTGCAATCATAAGGAGACTCTGGATGACGCTGTTGGTGACGTAGCCGTGCGTGGACTCGAAGTCGATGCCCTCCTTGGCGGTGGTGGCGCGCTGCTGGATCTCGGCCAGCATGTTACGCCGGTACTGGTCGTCGCGGGCGGCCTTGATGGTGGGGCGGATGCCGGTCGGGTCGGGCGTATACGGCGGGTGAGGGCGCTGCTGAGGTGTCGCCGGGGTTGACGGTGTCGCCGGTGTCACTGGTGTAGATGGTGTTGTCGGGACGGGAACAGAGACATGGTTCGAGGGCTTGCGCTTCTTCTTTGGCGGTGCTGACGGTGGCAAAGCCAACGGGCGTGACGGCGGCAGCGACGTCACAAGAGGCGATGCAACCGGTATAGGTGCAGGAATGGGAGTAGCTACAGCACTCTTAGGGCCGCTGCTGTATCCATTCTGCATGGACGCTTTGATACGCTCAAACTTGGTCTTGTGGGTGCGGCACAGCTGTGGTACATAGTTAAGATACGAGTCCACCATCTGCGGCTTGAGGCTGTTGCTCGTCTGGTCGAGGATCATGTGGAGGATGGACGGCACCTCGGTCGGACAGCACCGTGAAGCATGTCCGTTCGTGGTTCCATTGGTATGTCCGTTGGTTGTCGGCACTCTGCCATGAACAGGAGCTGGAATGGGTGTGACGGGAGGCGGGATCGGCGTTGCATGCGGCGTGACTGGCGTTAGCGCTGGCTTGCCATTGATCTTCGCTCTGTCATTCAGCGACAACTGGGCCTTCATTGATGGCTTCCTACGCCGCTTGCCATTCGTTGTCGACGCTGTCAGAGCCGAGACCGAAGCCGGAGTTGTGGGAGTATCCGATGATGTTGACGTGGCCGGTGTGGGTGTCTGCTGCGGTGTCTGAGGACCAGCATTCGGGGCGACATCGGCCAGAACAAACCGCTTGTCTGTAAGATAAACGGGCTGATTCGCGGCTGGAGATGGTGCCGAAACCGGGGTTGGGGCTGGTCTTGACGGCGGCAGGACGGGAGAGGACGGTATCATGTTCAGAATTTCCTGCAGTCCCGGGCCAAAGAACCGCCCCTTCCGTGGCTGCCATTGCTCCTGTTGAGACGATGCCTCGTTCTGCTGCTGTTGCCATGGTGTGCCATTGGTCGTCACGGACAATGATGCCGGTGCCAGTCCCGCAGGCTTGCCTGACTTGAATTCATAGACATGGGACAGGCAGCTCGAGGCAGCGACTCCCTCCGGCAGGGCCCATTGTGGCAGAGCCGGGTCGTAGGCAATGCCACGGACACCCCACGGCGAGACAGGATCGTAGAGGCACGAGTTGGGTATGGCAGCCGTCGGCGGCCCACGTTCTGTCGAGACAGAGGTACCATCCGTTTGTATTGTAGGGGCCGTTTGCTCCGTTTGCGGTATCGGGATCGGCGTCGATGCAGCAGCCGCTGCCAGCAGAGAAAAGATGCTGTCATGGGCAAAGGCCTCCTTCCGTGGACGTTTCTTGGGCAGGATCTGGTGGAACGCGCGCAGGGACAGCTCGAGGCGGGGATCGTTAGGCCGTATGCCGTTGCCTTTGGTCTTGGCCGCAGACGTCTTGGTCGCAGAAGTCTTGGTCTTCATTGAGGTCGAGGTACGCGGAGAAGTCGAAGTCGAAGTCGACGTTGTCGATGCCATCCGCGATGACGCCTTGGATGTGGGTCCGGCATGCCACGGCTGAGGACGCCGAGTGGTTGTTGTAGCCGCCATTAGAGCGATTGGAGCGATTGGGGCGCCTGAGACGAGGCTGGCGTTAAACTCAAACTGGTCAGACGTCAAAAGAGTCAACCTCGGCCCGTTTTTGTGGTCTTGTAGAGCAGTGATGCAGGCTCTGTCACGAATCCGCCGACGTCGGCCACAGCCTGCGGGAGAGGAGGGAGGAGGGAGGAGAAAGAAGGATAGTGTCGATGACAAGGGGCCCCAAGGGTAAAAGGGCTATGACGGCAGAGTGAGGCTGCGGGTGGTCGTCATGGGGATGTCGGAGTTTGAGGTTAAGAGATCAGAAGATTGAAGGACTGAAAGACTGAAAGACTAAAAGATCATAAGATCGAAAGATCGAACGGGGATGGATGTGGAAGGTCGGAAATGTGGCCTCCGTTTGGCCGCTGGCCGTTGGCGGTTGCGAAAGGAGAGCACCAAACGGCCAGAGGTATCAATCGTAAACAATGCCGGCAGGTAGCCGGGCGGCAGAGGAGAGATGGCCGTCGGAAAGGTAGAGCTCTGAGCTCCTCGCTCAATTGTCCAAATCGATCAATCGATTGTCCGAATGCCGAAAGCGAAAGGCGGGGGACGACGAAACGACAGGGTTTGGGTGCTCGCCGGCGTCACGGCATCGGCGGACGACGATGTGCGACACGGTAGAAGATAATTGGATGGCAGCCGTTGTACATCGGGTAGAGGGCGTGCTTCTGTTGCAAATCGGCCTGTCAATATTATTGGTTTTTGTTGCAGCGTCTGTTTGATCCGGTTTTGCGTGGCGTGGTGAGAGGTGCTCCTTCCGCTGCAGGGTACGAACGCAAGTGGCAGTAGCGACCCTGCGACCTCTCCATGGAGGCACATGATTTGTGAAAATTTGTGGGTCCTCTTTGAACCGCGCTCCACTTTCTGGTGCTTTTGGCGCGAGCAAGGCTGTGGCTTCATGACTCGTGTCACGTGCACTTCACAGTAAACACCAAAGACATCAACAAAAGGGTTAACAAAACAAGTTGATATTGGTTCATCAAGCAATGTCCAGTGGCCTTGTGGTGTTTGATCAATTTTTTTTTTATTTCTGATCATAGAAATTTATGTAATGGATTTTTTTAGCATATTTTTTGTTGGGCTTTTATTTCACCTTGAATAAAATTGATATTCATACGTTTAAAACATAAATAATAAATAACTTTGAACGTCTTCAAAACAATTCCAACATTCAAACCTTGAACTTCCCGTACGGTCACAATATCTACCAAGTATAGTTTTACAGTATTATCCAGTAGATTTTAATCTTGTACT
This sequence comes from Sporothrix mexicana, assembly GCA_021396375.1. Lineage (NCBI taxonomy): Eukaryota > Fungi > Ascomycota > Sordariomycetes > Ophiostomatales > Ophiostomataceae > Sporothrix > Sporothrix mexicana. The sequence goes on along the minus strand of WNYC01000025.1, from coordinate 464,612 downwards.
CCACGTTCTAATATGCCCATTATACCACCCGAAAAACCCCTTCGTAATTTCTTCTTAAGACGTGCACCTGTGCCGTCCCTGCGCCGGCCTGCTTGGGATGGGCTCCCCTGTGTTGCATATGCTCGCCGCGGCTACTCGCCATTGCCAGCATCGCAAGATTTGTGCTTCTGCTGCTCTTTCTGTCGATGCATCAAGGCTCCTCGGCACTCGAGACATTCAAAACCCGACTGCCTACGCCGCAAGGGTTTGGGTAGCCTTGAAGGGGGAGGAACGTGGAGATGCTTCGGCGCGTGACTCTATCGCCCTGTTTGTGGAAACGGTTGCCGCCTCGGCAGTATCCATTGAACAGGAAAATAATATGGTTCCGGCGTGCAATATTGCGCAAGACGCGACTGCGTGATTCGATGCCTCTGAGGCGTTTTGTTGCTGGTTGTTGGCTGTTTGTCTCTACTCTCTGGCTGTCTGGCTGTGTTTGGTAATTCAGCCCTGTTCGGCCAAGGAACCAATTACATAGGCCGGCCACTGGTGGCTGAAAAATGGTGGCTGTGCGCATTGACCCCGACATTGTTGTCGACGAGTTGTGACATGTCTTGCTGGAAGTGAAGGGTAACATCAGAGCCCCTTCATCGGTCAGCTTCGTGAAATATTATGATGAAAAGGTATTATATAACCCGTCGTTCGACGAGTCCTCCAACTTGTTCTCTTGTCACATGACTAATGACGTGCCCAGCACTATGATGAACTATCGTGACCTACCATGATGCCCCTGAATCAAAAATAAATTTTATCAACTGCAATTAATTACAGAATTTAATAATTCTTGTAGCCTTGCTACTGCCGTTCCGACCCATCAGACTGTCGTTTTGGAAAGCTCTCGAAGCACAAAAACACAGTGGTTTATATGGTAACGTATTGGAAATTTTATCAACCCAGGATCTGGGCAGTTTATTTCATGCAACTTGATTCTAAGAGATTCTCCGTGCCCAGCATATTCTGAGAATAAAAAAAAAAAACTTGATGTGAACTCCTTCTTGTAAGTAGGTTTACAGTTTGGCCAGCCTACTCTTCCTCTGCCTCAATTTTCCCGATCAAGAGTTTTGAACACGTTCTGTGGCACATTGTCGTCGTAGAAACTGCTTGTCTCGTCCCAAAGGGAGCACGAAATGTGCATGTTCCTGGCTGTGCAAGGCTGGGCAAAGCCTATCGACAGTGTGCAAGGCCAGCTGTCAGTTTTTGTTCCTTTGTTTCCATAACTTCAAGCTATTCTGTGTTTTGTGTCTATTTCGAGACGCGCCCTACGTGTTCAACAATTTACATTTGCCGAGACATGGCATCCTCATTTGAGAGACAGCGAGATTTGTCACACCCGAGAACGCCGACCGCGCAAAACAAGGAAGCAAATGGTCTGCTGTTTGCTGTTTGGTGAATCTGTATGTAGCTCTTCAGAATTATGTGCCACACGTAAATTAGCAAATGTGGCATGGCTGTGCGAGCACTGCTGGCTGGATTATTTACTGTCTTATCTGAACGCGCCTCGACAGAGGGCTCAAGAGCTGGGCCAACTCCTCATTCCGAACAAGGCCGTTGCAAGCCCAGTACACTATTTTTACACCGTGTGATTTATCGTGTGCATTTCAGCCCGTTCTATGCCGTGTTCTCGGCGGTATTCCCTGCTTCCACCTGGCATTGCAATCCGTACCTTGCATAGAGTACAACGTACGACGCCGATCGCGTGTTCGTGAGGTGTCTTCCGCAGACGGAAGGGCCTACGACGGGAGCAGCGTTGCAGCACATGAGTTTCTATTCTCTTCAAGGGCCCTCCGGCTGTGGCGCGGCTATCCTAGGAGTTATATTTGGCCGAGACTGTCGCAGAAAGCGAACAAAGGGTGGGTGGTCGACCGGTCGATGTGTCGGACCGGTTTTTTGTCCGCCCTATCGGCGAGAAAGTGACAAAACATCCAGAGGCTCACAGATAACCAATGTCTGTTTTTCTCGTTGATGCCCTATTTGAATGCGCGTTTAAATTGAAGTTGTGGTTGCCACGCACATATTTTTTCCTGGTCACAAAAGGGGATGCATCGTGAATGTGTAAACATCGCAGCACGCAATAATAGCACCGTGATAGCCCCATGGAGCTTCTTGGCTTTAGTACCAACTCCACGTTTCTGCTCTCCATTTCCCCAAATTTATGCAAGCATCCCCTCAGGCCACATGCTTTCATTGTTTATGCGTTGAGCTGAGCTCAGTCTCAGTCACCTTCGTGCCTTCTTGCACAACCCTCCCCCTGGCTACTGGCCATGATTCTGGCCGAATGCTGGCCCATACGATGCATTTCTTCGGCGGCTTGGCTACATGAGGCACACGCCCTTCCTTGCATCATCTTTTTTTGGGGTCAGCTCCTCACAGACTGTCCCCATATTCCATTTCCGCAATGCTCCATCTGGCGGGACATTGGCACACACTCTCTCCAAAAATCTCAAATCACACGCCCACGACCCAGGGAGCTTGAGGGGTGTGCTTGACGAGGTGCCTGCATGAAAATGGTGAGCATGGAGCATACCCATTGACCCATCGAGGGACGAGGCACGGATGGCAAATGAGAAGTGGACAGCTCGCTCCCAAAAGGACTAACAAAGGGCCGAAAGGGGCACGAAAAAGAAAAAAGCCCACCCACCGTTTATTTCAGTACATGTACCATGCTTGTCCGTTTTCATTTGAAGGCTGCCAAGCCACATTGCGACCGTTAGTTACCGTTTGGCGATGATCTGTGGCGTTATGGGTCGACAACGGTCACTATATATCGCGGCATGCATGTGCTGGACGTGGATGTGGATGTGGATGTGGATGTGCAGAGTATACTCCGTACTGAGCTAACATCCAGACTTTGATGCAATCTTCACTGCAATGCAGCTCATGTTCTATAATACTTGGGGTAGACATGGCAGCAACAGGCCGGTTTTGTTGTCTTCATACTGCCGTTGGGATGTCAAATCTGCTAGTGACTATATTGTTGACAACATAAATTAGAGCGCATAATAAAAGAATTTGGAGTTCGTCCTCTGAGTTTGTGAATATTGTGACAGGGAGATAGCAACAAATCACAAGAGACTGACGAATATGGGAGTAATATTGGCACAAAATTATCACGATAAAAATAATACCATGCTTGTGCAGTTGTGTTGCTATCGACAGTTGGGCAGTTTGCTGGCTGCGTTGTCCTTTATGAATCATGATCAAGCAAATTGAAGAGCTAAATACATGACACGCGCAAGGCTACGACAAATATTAGACAAAGGCGGGTGAGGCCAGGTGTGCGACCTAAAGTGGTAGATCAATGCGCGGCGTGAACGTGATATGCGGCGTGCCGCTCACGATGCATCTCGGGAGATAAACAACTAGCTCTGATATTGGAAGGACGAACAATCTGACAATGACGGTGAGCACGGCGTTTACTGACGACCGTTATGCACTTCTATTTGTTGTTGAGTCCAATAAGCATATCTTTGGATGCTTCCTACGTCGTACTTGAGCGATATTGTCTTCTGTCCAGCGAAACAGCCCCGATGCATTGTTTGGCCGCGACGGGCACACCTCGGAGGAGCTGACTGCTTAGCGAGACTGGCTGCACCAGCGTTTCTTTGTTCTCGTCATCTCCCCAGGTCCCCCAAACCTCCACGAGGTCGTGATAGTTTGTCTATTTCACATGCAAGGTATGGAGACTCCATATTCTTCTTGCCACACATGGCACCCCACAAAGGGGGTAAAATCTCCAACGCCCTTTGGCCTCTCGCGACCATACGAGGTTGGAGGTTCGAAGTTTGGGGTACGAGCACCGTTCCTAGCGGGGCATTTCTGCATTGGGATACAAGTCTGTGGACCGTTTCAACTAGAACGTCTGGATACTTGAGCAAAAGTTTCATTCCCGTTTATTCTTGCTCTTGTTGGTATTAGAGCCGTGGGCACCACGGCCGTTTCTCGGTGGCAAGCCGTGTTTGGCGTGTTTTGGGAGGGGACCAATATCGATTTTTGTGCAGTAGTAAAATGGAACAGAGGCCCAATATAAGCATGTGGGGTGGTATTTTGGACTGGTTTTGGTGTCCCCATCTGGGTTTTATTTTGGGGAACATCTCTTACACGGAGGGTGAAGCGAAGGAGACATTTTGAGCGCGTGCGCATTACGGAGGGTCACTTTTGCTCTTTTGCACTTTTGTTTGTGCCTCCATCCCAAGTCACTGCGTCTGTGGCCTGTGTCGTGCTCAGTAGGTCGTCAGACGCACTCGTCTTGCGTGTTCTTGCATCTCTTTCGAGTCCGAAGTACACAAACACAACCCATGCCAAGCGAACGGAAAGCACACTGGACAGTCTTGGCGGTCGATATCTTTGCACGCCCCTTCTTATTTCCCACCAGCTTGCCAGGTCTCTTCGACGGCGTCTATTTGGTCTTGCAAGCTATGGAGCAGATCCCGGAAGAAAATAATAGCACCGGTACTGATGCCTTGGGTCTTTGGACTGGGCTGCATTTACTCAGTATTGAATTATATGGAGTACCGTTTGACTGTTGGATATTGGTTCCAGTGTGTGATGAATCGGTCCGCTGCGGGCAAATGCAGGCAAATGCAGTTTTGTCGAGCGGTACGGAATCACCACGGCCAAAATATTGTTTTCTCTACTTTTCGTTGCTTGTGACAGTGTACATGTACTGTATCAGAAGACGGTCAAAGCCAATATCAACAACAATATCAACAGGGCGGAATATATGACAATGTCCCGTGTCCAGAGTTGCACCTCACGATGTTGTACCACGGACTTGGGATCGGTGATGTTGGTGACGAGAGCTCACTTGGGACATGGCCTCAGTTTGCATGCCACATAGAATCCCAGGATGGCAAAATTGGTCCAAGTACGGGGATGACCCTGGAAGGAAAATGGGGCATTAAAGTCACGATATTTTGTGTTCAACGTGACGCACGAAATTTTCCTCAAGTCAAGCCTTGTCTGTTTGGAATTGGCAGCGGCTTGCTACGGCGTGGCAAACGGTTTGTTGATGGTGGACGAAAAAACGGAGGCTGACCCGCCATTGAAGGATCGTGATCCGTAATAGACTACTAATAGATATGTCATACTCTGGTGTTCTCGGCCATATTATGGCACGCACGAACCGTTGTTGAGAGGATAGAAAACGGCGCCGTCAGGATGTGGACCGTTCGTATCACGATCATACTTTGCACGAGCGTTACGAGAAGACAGGGCCATGGAGGCATGGCAAAATGGGAAAAAAAGTGGCCTGTCACCACGTGAACACTGCATGAGCGTTATGGAAGCCCTGTGGAGATGCCTGGAGCACAACGTCGTACAAAGTAAGTTGTGTATTAAACGCCCTCCCTGCCAGGTACTCTTTTGGCGTGTCGACAGAATTTGCCTCTGTAAACAATGATCGTTCGACAAAAAGTACATTGAACGGTGAAAACGGTGGCACCTGCGCACACAAAAAGCCTCTGACATGAAAGCTGTCGAAGTCAAGAGAGATTCCCACCGTTTCAATCGCAGGAGCAGAGGTGGTAACGCCACCAAAGCTACATGTAGTGAGGGCGAATAATTATCAAGGGCAGTGTAGAGACCTGTGAAGCCTCGTAACAAGTGTAAAGAATAAACATGAGACTTGCGATGGTCTGAAGACTGCGTTTGTGGTGGAGTCGTGTCTTGCTCCCCTCTTGTCAAGAGACGGCCCTTTTAACGGGGTAATAAAGGTGGGCTGGGCCAAGGCGCGGCCACCCCTACTTTGTAGGTAAAGGAAGTCTCACCACACAGTAAATGTACGGAGTAATACTTTGATAAAAGAGGACTGGGTTGCAGTGGCGAACGCTCAGTGGCTGAACGCTTGTCTAATGGTGCTGTAGGTCGCAAGTCAGGTGGTGCTAGTGTGGCCCAGTTAGGCCCAGTCTGCCCAGTTTGGCTCTGAAAGGAAAGAATGAAAGAATGGAAGAATGAAAGAACTCGGCGGGGCCGTTCTAGCTCGGCCATATGGGACTTGAGTTGGGGGCCACAGGCATTCGAAAACACAGACACAGACACAAACACACACACCCACAAGACACAGTCGTGGCTTCCCCACTGGAGAAAAGACAAAGCATAAAAAAAGACAATCGGACGAGGGGCTCGATCTGGTCTAGCCCAGGCTGGACCGAGATATGGGGAATGTTCTCCGTAGCGTTTCCTAAACAGGAAGCAAGGAACATGTCAAAGGCATGAAGAAGGAAAGAATGAGCCTGCGTTCAAATGAAAGGAAGGCGCGACTGGATTGATTTCGCAAAGAGTCGTGCGATTAAACGAGCAAAGGGAGGCAGAAACAGAAACGAGGAGGAATCACAAAAGTTGGAAGGAACGAATGATTGCACTCAGTGGAAAAGGGGCAGGTGAGCCAATACATTCAAAAGACAAGAAAGGAGGGGAAAATACATGTACACCGAATAAGAGATCACATGAGAACGAAAAAAGAGGAAAACACGACACTGAAAAGGAACGGGGACAACAACACCACTAACCGTGTAAGTCGACAAATGAGATAACCTCATGGCAATGCGACGAGCAAAGGATTCACTCTGACTAAGAAAAAAAGCAAAAAACGACACAACGACAAAAAAAAAAAAGAAAAAAAAAAAGAAGGCGGTCAGACGCATCACAAGGCACCAAAGCGGGCGTTTAACGCAGACCGCATTATAAAACCGCCACAAAATGTTACAAACTATCACAATAGGAGAGTCTTGTCAGTCTTGGAGGCGTCTCGTCGTGTCAGCGTGGTCGTCACCACTCGTCACCGTTTTCTTGCATTCACATTTGACTTCGATATCCTCGTGACAGCCCCTGGGTTCAATGCTCCAATGCGGACGTTGCCTCCGGGGAATGAGAAAACCCATGTTCGCCAAGACTGCACCACACTCCCCCCATCCCCCTGCAAATCTGCAGTGGGTGTGCTTCCGGGCCGATTGTCGATGTGGCCGTCCCTAGCTTAGTCGAGCCTGGATACAACTTTACCACGGCACACAAAACCACGTTTGTCCTATTGTGCCTTGGTGTTCTTTTTTTGGGGGGGGGGGGTTGTCTTTGGAGACTGGAGCTCCCCGTTTTGCGTTTTTGGTACGACGAGGTACTTTTAAGGAGAGAGGCCAAATTTGGTAACAGAATGTCATTTGACAATCAGACGGGATGCTTGCCCGGGAATGAACAGTAAGGAACCACGAGAAATCACAAAATGGGAGGCGTGACTCTGGAATCATTGTAGGCAAAAGTACTGAGTATTCCATAGACAGAAGTAGAAAAACGGACGGGTTTCAAAAAACGGAGAAGCAAGACAGCAAGGGCACCAGGGAAAGAAGAAAAAGGATAAAGACGGAGACAGAAGGCAGGCAGAGTCAAACATTGCATGGCAAAGGTCTCAGACAAGCTCACGGGATCAGAGACAAGCCAGCAAACGTGCCCAACCATTCCAGAGGGCCAGCTTGAAGCTGGGCTTTACATCGAGCTCTACACACAGCGACCGAGTGACATGTTGGCCGGCGCAATGTCGGCAGCGGCCAGTATTGACGTGAGCCAAAGGCCATTGTGGCCCGATACTTGCAATTAACAGGCGCCAGAGGTTCCTTTCTGGGTGTAAGATGCAGCTTGATGCATTTACAGACTGCAGACTGCAGACCGCACTCTGCATGCACCTGTGGCTATCCGCAGGGTATCCTCGAGTCGTCAACGGCTCTATACTTTATGACCTAGGACGCTATGAGCACACAAAAGTAAATCAATGCTGTGGATGGAAGCCGTCTGCACTGTTCGCAGGATGGCCCCTTTGCAATTTCACTTTTTATTGTCCCAGATTTCTTCACCGTTTTGATTGCTTGTCTCGTTTGTCTCTCTGCTTTCTTTTGCGCCGGGTCTGTTCCGTTTCTGCAGTCATTTGGTCCCGTTCGTTTCTGTGGGTTGATCGTCCCATTGTTGATTTACTAACGGAGTATGAATTGGTTGGTACAGTTGCGATCAGCGCTCCCTGTGAAATTAAAGGGTCCTCGCCGGCGTCCTTCCATCTCTTTTCTGTGAGACTTCTTCGATTTCGTCCTCTGTCAACACAGACGCGACCCGGTTTTTAGGTAACTCGACGGCAAATTTGACAAATTCGACAACGATCAGCGGGCGGGAAGAGAAAGCCAAAGCCACGAGCATGCAAGACACATGAAGATTCAAGATTGTAACACGGACGTGTTGCTGGAAGCGTGTGTTTGGTGTTTTTGGTGTTTTTTTGGTGTTTTTGGTGGTTTTGGTGTTGAAGCTTGTTTTCCTCATGGAGTCTCGGAAGAATGCAGCAAAACGTGAGAAGAACACAAGGAGAAGGAGAAGAAGAAAACCAGACGCGCTGCCCCGCGAAGACGAAAACGTCCTCGCAGTGTTGAAAAAGCCGACCTTACGCATCACGATGGCCAGATACGACATCAAGATACAACATGCTGTCCAGGGCTTCCTTTTCTTCGAGGGAGCATTTGCCATTGCTTTGACCAATCCCTAAGCTCGGTTGTGTTTTGTTTTTGTTTTTGCTGCACCATGCACATTGTCGGCGCAAGGTCAATGCAAGTCTGGAAGAGGCAGGGGAGGACAGGCAAAAAGCCAGAGTCAAATCAGACAAACGAGTAACGAGGCAGCAGTGAGAGCGAAAGGGTCAGGAGCCTTCGGTCTCGCACACCGTATTGATCCGTTCTGACGGGCGATGGGTTGAGGTTCAACTATAGTCGACATGTACAGTCAGAAGTGCATAATCATGTCAACAGTCCAGAAGGCGCTGTGAGTGGCCCATTTCAGCGACAGGCAGTCTGGCTGGTCAAGTTCTGAGGGCTCTGATTGGCTGGATGGCACCTGTCGGCAGTAATTAGGGGCATTGTGGACGGTAAAAAAAAGCGCGACGAGCACTGTTAAGCGCTAACAAAGACAGAATCAAACAAATACGAGAACCGGACATAACGATTTCGAGTCCTAAAAAGAAGCATACCCGTGTCCCTGGATTTCCAGTGGTCTAGACGCATTGTTTGTGCAGTGAGAAGCTGTAGAAAAGCCCGTAGAAATGCCGTAGAGAGGGGTTACAAAGGCACTGATGACGAAGGATAGCGGTAAAACGGCACTGGAAGAGGACAAAAATACAACATACAGGGCCAAAAGTGCCGGCGCCTGGGGGCTCCACCGTCCTGTACAATGCGAGTTAATAACTTAAATGGGAGGAATACCGAGTAGGGGTGGAAAGGGGGTGACTAAGGAAAGGAGAGGTCTGGACCGTGAAAAGGACCGACAGGGAGAGGCCCAAAAGAAGCCAAAATGCCATCGTGAAAAGGATACAGTGTCGTGGAATGGCTTCAATATTCAAAACAGAAAAGCATCAACGTCAACTGCTTTTTCTTTCGTTTCGCGTTTGGAATTGCTCTGCCAAGCCTCGGCATGGAAATGGAAGGGCAGCTGAACTGAGATGAGCTGGTCATTGAAAAGCGAAAACTCTAACTTTCTGATTTCCAGATTTTCAATGCCAATCTCATGTTACGTGACACGTTTGAGCTTCATGGTGACGTCGGAGGCTTGACATTGTCCCTCTTGTCCTTGTCATTCTTGTCGCTTTCTGAAAACGGAATGGCCTCTGAAACGGACGACGAGCATGAGGAAACAACACAAGGAAAGCACAGAAAGATACGGAGTCCGCGAAAAAAAAAAAAAAAATGGAAAAAAGAACGTAAAAGTTCAAAAAGGAGACTGACTGTTCGATTTCACTGGCCATTTTTTCACAAGTGGCCGTCACTAGCGTCGAGGAATACCGCCGAGCGTTGGCCCATTTGGGTGTATCCCCGACGAGTTTGTCACCAGGGCCCGCCAGGCCCCATTGTCAGCAGCCCAATCTCGCCAGTGTACTACAGTGAGACGACAGTCAGCGTGACTTCCCGCGGCGCTTCTTTTTGCTTTTTGAGCGGCTTCCGCCGCCAGAAGGCGAACTTGGCTTTGGGCGTCTTGGCAGGGCGTGGGTCTGCCAGCGTCTTGAGCCAAGAGATGTGGCTGCCCATCGACTTCGAATCCTCCGGACTGCAACGCCCAAATGTTAAACGGTTCAAGTCCAAGAAAGTAAGGAAAGGCCGATGCCACTCAAGAACTCAAGAGAGAGAAGAAAAGACAGGGGCATGGTGGACCTCGATAGGGATTGGTTTTTGTCCGTCAAGGATCCGCTTTTGCATTTGCAGGGAAGAAACGACGAAAAAACAAGAGAATGCCGCAGGAGGACGGGCTTTGACGCTAGGGCAGACCGGGTCAAGAGCGGCCAACGTACAAAACTTACACGCCCTCACTGACAGAGTACATTTCGAAAACCGAAAATCGAAAATCGACTTCTTCGGGCCTTTCTGTGATGCATCGCCCACTCCTCACTGCAGGGAGACCACGCCACTTTCTGAAAGAAACCCCGTGGGACATCCCGCACCGGGGGAAACGTGAAAGATGGAGGGGAGAGACAGATCAAAAAAGAGGGCACAACTGTTGTTTGTTGTCTTGGCTCCCCCGCACGACGAGGCTGTCAGACGAATCAAGGACGACAAACGACTGCAAAAGACGGCCGAAGGAGGGAGATAGTCGGTCGTACTTCGTAGCTTTTGTGGTCTTTCTTTGGTCTCTTGGTCTTCTGGTCCTTTTCTTGACCGCCCAGCCTTTCGATAGCCTCGTCGTTTATTGAGTATTTCTTTGGGCAACCGCCGTGAGGGTTGCATGTTCCCCAACATCAACGCTTGACTGCTGTTGCTTCCAATGCCTGATAGTGGGCGTGACAGGCTGTTGTACCCACGCCTGGCGCCGTGTCCAAAAATATCGTGAATCGTTTAGGCTCTGATTGTCCGATCTTTGCTTTCTCCAGTGTAGTTTCCACGCAATGTCTCTCGTATTGTCTTGTCTGGCTTGTCTGCTTGGCCTGTCTCTCCCTACATCTGGATACGTGACTTTGCCATGTGCGTGCATCGTACAGATTTGTGAGTGATCGGCCAACTGTGTTAAACAGTAAAAAGAGGATTCTGAATTAAGCTTGTTCGAAATGCCCCTCGTGTCTAAACGATAACATATATGTCGCCATCTGTCGATGCAGTCTGCAAGACCAGCATTAGACCCGGCAGTACTCCGTAGCGAATTCACAGCAAGCCGCAAAAATGCAGCGCACTTGCAGGCCCAACACGACCGCGGCCAGGCCGTCTGCTTAACAGGACCGGATCGGCGACGCCATTGCTGTAGCCTGTTGGTCGTTTAACACCATCAATGCCATTGACAAACCACGGAGACAGTTCCGCCCAGCGTGTTTGTCCTCAGTACGGAGTAGTAGAATTACTTGGCCTATGATACGTGTATTGGAAAAGAGGCGTTGTTAGTTTTCCATCTCTTTGTTTACAAGGACGACTGCTGTCTTCACTTTTCTCCCCCGACAGGGGACGACGCCTCATCGTGGGAAATACAGGCACCTGGGTCTCTCTTCAGCGCCCTCGCGTCTTTTTTCCCTGGCCAGCATGTGGCATGTTTTGCTTTCTTTTTTTCTGGTCTCGACTCCATCTGTCAGTGGCTGGTCTTTTGTTCCTTGGCCGTCCTTTCATTGCTTTTTCCCCTTCTCTTTTTTCTTCTTCTTTTTTTCTTTCATCTTTTGTCTTGCCTTACCGCGTATTCTTGTCCTCGTGACAGGCACCGTCTTAGCTGAGTAAGGCAGCGGCCGCCCGCTAATATTTTTAGGACCGCCTGTAAATGCCAGAAGCGCCAAATGCCCCCAGGTATTTTAGCTCCGCAAAGAGCCGCACCAGACTAGCGCGAGCGCCTCTTTTCGAATTTTTGCCTTCTTGACGCCTCCAGACGACGACGGCCGTTCATTGACGGCTCTTCCTTTTGACTGTCCCCTGTCGTGAAAAGTCGCCTCAGCCGTGTCGTATTTGTGTAGGCCAACAACACATGACCTTGCCGGCCTGTTTCCTCAGCTCATCGGCGCATCCCGAGGCTCGTGTCCTCCGAGACTGAGGGCTCCAAAAAGAAAAAGAGATATCGTGACTGTATCGGCAGCAAATCCTTCTAGTGTACGACTTACGGAGTACACAGGATGCCAGGAAGGTGAACCGTGAGTACGACATACTGACTGTCTCCTTGTCCTTGCCCAGACGGAAAGGATGCGAAGCGATGCAGCCAAAAATAAGAAGACAGGCCAAAAAAGGCCAAAAAAGGCCGAGAGAGACGCCACTTTCTTCACGTCTCGACGAATTGCCTTGCGTCCGCCCGAACCAACTGATCCTCGAGCCAAGCAACTGCTATCCTGCCGCTCTCTGCCTTTCGTGCCTTCTTGTGCCTCGTCCCTTCCCTTCTCCTTGTCTTTACCCCTTGCCAATCAATTAACTTGATGGAAACAATGGCTAAAACGTGCGTTTGTTGCCCCGTACCCGCGGGCCAGCCGCGATGTGGAAGCAGGGAAATACACAGGACGCAATAGTCGACGTTGTGCTGTGTTGCGCTTACATGTACAGTCAAAGTGTTCTTCAGAGTGAGAGCAGGGGAGGGGTGTGGGTGAAGGGGAAAGAAAGAGGGTGTGCGACATTGTGGAGAAGTGGGCTCCTGGGAGGGTGGGGTGAAGAAACAAAAGGGAAGGGGAAGAAAGAGAGAAGCCAGTTGCGACCAGTGCAGCCCAGATGCACCATGGTCGTTCTTCGGCGCTCGAGTAAATAATTTTAATGCAAAAACAATTGCTAAAATGAGACGGGGTGGATGGAGGTGGCCACCCCATGGACGACCTCCAGGGTAAAAATTGGAGTAGCTTTTTGGATGTTCTTTCCATGCCTGCTGTGTTTCTTTGCTCTCGAGATCTTGCCAACTTGTCTGCTCTTGCCTGTTGACTGTACATTTTCTTTCCGTCCAGAGCAAGAACAACCCTGGGACACAGGACACAAGGGGAGGCAGAGCCGATCAGTGGCACGGTCTCTGGAATACTATACTCGAGGTGGTCCCTACAGGCGATCAACAAAGCATTGAACCTGCCAGAGGGCATGATTAGATACAGGTGCAACGAGGATCTTTCACGTAACGTTCAAAGAGGCGACTCCGCGGGTCTTCTCCATGGGGGGCTGTCAAAAAGAAAAAGAGAAGAATCTTTTTGCGCCGTTTTTCTTTCTTCTGCTGCTCTTTCTTCGTTTGTGTCGTTCTCTTGTCTCCTTCTCTTCTGGGGTCGCCACGCCACCCCCGTTCGAGACTGTTCGCCGGGACGGAGCCAATGCCCCAGGTCTCCCCTCTCGGCCAGATGCTCTCGTTTCTCTCCGTTTTCTTTCCTTTTTCTTCTTTTTTTTTGGTTCTTCCCGCGTAATTTTTCTCTTTCATGCTCCCCCCGTAGCCTTCCCCATCGTTGGCGTCGCCTGGCTTCGGCCATACTCTGCCCTCCTTCTCCACGGCCTGGCCTCTAGACTCGGCCTCTCCACATTGGTCTTTCCTAGTCTGGTACCACTCTGCTCGTCCTATGTTCCTTCCATCTCACAGTAGAATAGTATGTTCGTGAAAGCGGCCAACATCCACAAACAGAAGGGGCGGCCTGGGTGCGCTGTGTAAATGTACATTCTGGGAAGGCACGCGCTCGCGCCTGCTCCGTGTACTCACTCGTGCACACACGTCCACGCACCTCCCGCACACGACATTCGCTTGTGGAACCCATCCCCAGAGAGCTCCTTCCGCCCCCTGTTTTCTGTTTTCTTTTTTCTTTCCTTCCCTTGTCTCTCGTTTCCCCCTTCTCTGACCTTGCCTCTCTCCTCCTTCCTCGTTCTCCTCTCTCCCCATCCCACACCCCAGTCACCCACTACAAAGAACCGGGGACAGAGCAGAAAAGAAAAAGAAAAAAGAAAAGAAAAATAGCTTAAATAACTGACGTTCCACCCCCGACCGTATCATCTCGGACCCTTTCTTTTTTTCTCTTGTCTCCTCATCCCCTCTCTCCACCCCCCAGTCGATCAACAGGTCCTCTTCCCTGTCTCGACATATAAGGACGTCGCTCCTCCCTCCTCTTCAAGATCGTCCCTTCCTCTTTCGTTTCTTGTTCCCCAAGCCAACCTTCACAACAACCCCTTTCCCCTTCCTCCTTTCCCTTCAATTCATCCTCGCCAACAGGATATTCACAATGTCTGCTGCTGAGAAGGAAGACACGGTCGCCGCACCGGTGGTCGAGCACCACGGCGTGGCTGGCCTCACCACCACCCGCGATGTCGCGCTGGTCGAGGCCCCCGTTACCTGGAAGGCCTACATGATCTGCGCCTTCGCCTCGTTCGGTGGTATTTTCTTCGGCTACGACTCCGGCTACATCAACGGCGTAAACGGCATCCAGGAGTTCATCAACATCATCGAGGCCCCCGGTGCCAAGGCCATTGCCTCCAGCCACCAGTCTCTGATCGTCTCGATTCTGTCCCTGGGCACCTTCCTCGGCTCCCTGATCTCCGGTGATCTGGCTGATTGGTACGGCCGCAAGTGGATTGTTGTCGCTGGTTGCTTTATCTACATGATTGGTGTTATCGTCCAGATGATTCCCGGCCCCTCGACTAGCGACCCTCTCGGTGTGTTCGTCGGTGGCCGTCTGATCGCTGGTATCGGTGTCGGTTTCGTCTCGGCCGTTGTCATTCTGTACATGTCTGAGATTTCGCCCCGCAAGATCCGTGGTGCCCTTGTCTCTGGCTACCAGTTCTGCATCACCATCGGTCTGCTGCTCGCCTCCGTTGTCTGCTACGCCGTCCAGAACCGCACCAACACCGGCGCCTACCGCATCCCCATCTCCATCCAGTTCGCCTGGGCCATCATCCTGGCCGGTGGTCTGATCCTGCTGCCCGACTCGCCCCGTTGGTACGTCAAGAAGGGCCGTCTCGAAGAAGCCGCTGCGGCGCTGTCGCGCCTTCGTGGCCAGCCCCGCGACTCCGAGTACATCCAGATGGAGCTTGCTGAGATCGTCGCCAACGAGGAGTACGAGCGTGCCCTGATCCCGTCGACCACCTGGTTCGGCAGCTGGGCCAACTGCTTCAAGGGCTCGCTGTGGACCGGCAAGTCCAACCTGCGCCGCACCATCCTCGGCACTTCGCTCCAGATGATGCAGCAGTGGACTGGTATCAACTTCATTTTCTACTACTCGACGCCCTTCCTCAAGTCCACGGGCGCCATCTCCAACACGTTCCTGATCTCGACCATCTTCAACGTCATCAACGTCGTGTCCACCCCCGTCTCCTTCTTTACTATTGAGAAGTTTGGTCGCCGTCCCATTCTCATTTTCGGTGCCCTGTCCATGCTGATCTGCGAGTTCATCGTCGGTATCATCGGTGTGACTGTCGGTTTCAACAAGACCCACCCCGCCCCGACTGCGGAGGACCCGACGAACACCCTGGCCAACAACGTCAGCGCTGTCAACGCCCAGATTGCCTTTATCGCCATCTACATCTTCTCGTTCGCCTCCACCTGGGGTCCTGCTGCCTGGGTCGTCATCGGCGAGATCTTCCCCCTCCCCATCCGCTCGCGTGGTGTCGGTCTGTCGACCGCCTCCAACTGGCTGTGGAACACCATTATTAGCGTCATCACCCCCTACATGGTCGGCGAGGACAAGGGCAACCTCAAGTCCTCTGTCTTCTTCGTCTGGGGCGGTCTCTGCACGGCTGCGTTCGTGTACTCCTACTTCCTGGTGTCCGAGACCAAGGGCCTGACCCTTGAGCAGGTCGACAAGATGATGGAGGAGACGACCCCGCGCACCTCGGCCAAGTGGAAGCCGTCCACCACCTTCGCGGGCGACATGGCCGACGGTGGCCTGCTCGGCGTCAAGAACGACAACCTTGCTTAAACGTGTACCTGACGGAAGCCTTGAGTCCAATCTGCATTGTCGCTTGATTTCGCGGAAGCCACAAAACGTCTCACTCTGCCTTTGTCACGTTAACTTTGTTCACGTCTCGTCGTGCTTATACCACTCTGTCAATTTTTTACTTTATTACTTTACTGCACACCGACTCATGAAATGAGTGGGAAGTGGCTGGCTGAGGTTTAATACTAGGCCTGTTGTTCCTTTTCTCTTTTTTTGATCTTGGTTTTGCTTTTTTAGCTAATTGCTACGTCGCTGTATTCTGGGTTGGGTTAACCACCCTCTTACCTCGACATAATATACCAAGTTTCTACTTCATATTTTTTGTGTCCTATTCTTGCTGTGATCTGATGAAAATTGTTCTACGTCCACATGGAAGAATGGCGAGATGCTGGAAGAGACTGATGGGCTGTTAGGGCAGTTAGGACTGGAAATTCATTCAATGTGTAGTAGTTGCACACCTGTTCTCCAGTTGTCTTTACATTTGGGACAGGGTTTCTTACTCAGCTATATTGAAATTTAAGGCATGGTCTACTCATTATGTCAGCGCAAGACGATGTTAGTTGCCTCACTATTTCCATTTTTGGAAACCCCTCCATACTGACAACCAGCTATCACAATGGGCCGACCCGAGAACCTCTAAAATTCGATATCTGCTGTCCCTTGGTAAAACATACGTATTGTACGAGAGCTAGCTTGGGGCGCTCACGTTACCTTCCGCCATGTGTTATTCTTTGGGTGATTTTATTACTGTGTATGGTTACCTTTGAATAATCAACACTGGACGGGCCAGACGATCCTGGGTAGATTCGGCATACCGCATAAGGGCTTTACTGTACGTTTTCTTTCTCTTTTTCATGTGTCTTACTTTTCCGTTGTCCGTCCTTGCTGTCTGCATCATCTCAGTTCCAACTTGATTCCAACTTGATTCTAACTTGTCTTCTCCCCATCCAGAGCCAGTGCTTTCTCGTCCCCGACGGACAGATGAAGGCCGTGGCCGAGACAGCCGCATCGATGGGCCTGTTTTCTGTCGGCGAAGACGTCATGCCCCGCGTCCTTGCGTGCGAGTACGCGCCCGGGACCCTCCGCTACCTGGTCACCGCCAACGACGTGGTGAGCAGCGAGCACCTGGGCCTCTCGCAGCGGCGGCTCGTGTTTGCGCCGCTGTCGTGGACCGGCATCCCCCGGACGAGCTGCTTTCCCTGTGAACAGTACATTGGCGAGCCGCGCACCCGGCGAACAGACGCCGCGCCCGTGCACCCGCACGCCTGCTACACGGTCTCGCTCGGCACGGCCGCCATGGCGCTCCTGCGCCTCAGCACCGACAAAACGGTCGACGGGCGCGCCCGTATTCGAATGGCCTGGAAAATCACCTCGATCGTTAACACCTGCCTGGTCGACACAAGCGACGAGCCGCTGCCCACGGAAAAGCCGATTCTTCTGTCGCCGCGGGCACAGCAGAGCGTGGTGCCGGCCGTTGCGGAGGTTATGAGCTGGCCGGCTCTCGAGAAGGCGGAGATGAACCTCCGGTTCTATTTAGACAAGCGCCTTCACGACGCCGGTCACTGTGATCTAAGCGACGCAACGTTTGTGCCTTGGAAATTGTAATAGGATTGTCGGGGAGCAGCATCGGGAGCCTGACATCAGGATCTCTGACCGAATACAGGGAACTCGAAAGAGGCGTATCGAAAGAGGAATCTCGAAAAGAGGAATCTCGAAAGAGGAATCTCGAGTAGAAAAATCTTGAGTAGAGAAATCTTGAGTAGAGACATCTCGAATGGAGGAAGCTTGGATGGACGGCGTGTTCTACGGGCGTTGGATAACGGATAACGGAAAATGACTCTTTGTATTTTTGGATTCATTGTTAGATACCCGGCCCTTTATGGGCTACTATTTCTTTTGGGAGCATTTCTAAGATGCGGGATACTTTGGGTGCATTAGAAACACAATAAAACAACAATGTCGGTTAAACCCACCATGAGATTGCCCTGTTTCCCTATAGAGACTTGCAGTAAGGAGAAGTACGTTTAGCAATATGGGCATATACTGAGCACATGGCACTCACACTGCCTACAGCCTTACACTTCTTTGAAACCCTACAAAGTCCAAATCCATACTAATTACGATATGTACAGTACGACTTACATAGAACCAATATAATACAACGAATCGACTGAATATAAGAAGACTTGATGATGGTCGTCGAACATATCCCCACTATCCGACAATGAAGCGCTGTGCACACTAACACGAATCGGGGTAGCCTAGTAGACTCCACTGGAGCTGCTGGGAGGTGGAGCCTCCAATAGCGTGTCTCTTGTCTCTGTGTGCTGTCTGTGTGCCTTGTTTATTTGCCCAGCGCAGCCCCAGTCAGAACTGGAGAGGCAGCCCAAAGGCGTGTTACCTGGCGACGCAATTTCCAGGAACCAAGTGTTTCTACTTTTCATCGTCATTTACGACTTGAACTTTCGTCGCGATATTTGCGTTTAAGTCTCTCTGGCGACTTGCGACCGATTATCCCACGCCAACGCGTCGCCCGCTTCTTAGCCAGCACGTGACGACCATTTCCGACCAACTCTCCTTCTCCCATTTCCCCATTCCCCCTAATATTGCCAACCGTCGTCATTGCCGCCGCATCGTCATCGCGCAGACGAAACGTGCAATTCAATCGCCAACCCATCTCGATACGATCTTGTGCCACGTCCATATTCCAAGGCCAATTCCTCTTCCTCTCTCAACCTCCATCGGTTGCGCCCTGCACAAGTTCAGGCTCTGCCTCCCACATACCTGGAATCGCCCACGTCGACTTTTGCGCCCTTTTTCCTTTTTTCCTCAATCGAGGCGCAGCCCAACCGACAGTGAAAGAAAAAGGCGACAACCAATCCCGATTGCTGCGAACCATTTGCTACCAATTGCGTCTGCCCTCGTCCTTTCGGTAAGCCGACAAACATACGCGCTCCTGTGGCTCTGCTTCCTTTGCCTTGCCACGTTTCCAGCGCTGTCCCGTTCCACACAAACGATCGCGCTCAAATCTGTGCAAAGCTGTGCAAGGTCGCACCTTTTCAAAGACAAAGAAGCGGAACCTGTTTTCAGACGGCTGGTTTCTGATGTCTGTTTCGTCACTCCTGTCTTTTGTTGTGACGGTGCATTGGGGGCCAGCCACTCTCCCTTTCGTCTGCATTTAGACCACCACACATCACACATCGATATATCTTGTCTCTTGTTTCTTGTCGTCCTCTTCTAACTCGTCCTCTCCAGACCTCTCCTACCTCTCCTACCTCGCAACCCAAAACTCTACATCTCATCGCACACACCGCCACCGCCATGAAGTCAAGGTCTTCCACCACCGAGATCGGCCGTCGCCGCCGTCTTTTGGCCGCATCGACCCTCCTCTTCTTCGCTGCCGCCGCCAACGCCGCCGATGCCGAGACAACCGGAACAACAGCCACAGCAACAACCGGCGGCGACTCCGCCACCAGCACCGGCGCCCAGGCCGGCACCATCAGCGTCACGGGCACCACCCTCCCGGAACTCGTGACGGAAACCGAGCCGTGTGCCGTCCTGTGCTACAGCGCCGCCTGCCTCGACTCGGGCTGCTCCCCCGGCGACTTTGACTGCGTCTGTAACAACCCGCATTCCTTGGTTGTCAAAATGGGCCTGTGCGTCGGCCGCGACTGCGACAACGCCCGCCAGTTCGACTCGGGCGTCTGGATCGCCGACGTGTGCAACGTGTTTGACAAGAGCCCGAGCAGCGCCGACATTGCGAGCGCGTCCGCGCTCATCCTTTCCGAGATTTCCGAGGCCGCCGCGACCGCCACCAACAACCCGGTGCCCTCGACCGGCACGATCTCCAACGGCGCGGCGACGACCGCGGCCGAGGCGAGTGGCACGGGCACGGCATCGTCCGCTGCGGGCCGTCCCAGCATCCTGCGCGGCAGCGTTTCCGGCGGCCTGTTTGGGTTGGCGTCGGTCGCTCTCGGTCTCGTCGGCGGCGCCGCTGTCATCGTGGCGGCTGCGCTGTAGACGACGAGCGCTCGACACGGTTTCTTTCCTTCAGCCTTTTCTTCAATCGTTTTTTTGGACCTTCCATCTGTTGTGTTTTGTACATATCTACATACCCGCGTTCTCCGCATTCTCCGCGTTCTCCGCGTTCTCTGTGTTCTCCGTGTTCTCTTTGTAATATCTACTCTACGTTGCTTTTCTTTATCCCCCATTTTTGGCTTACATCTACCGTTTTCTGCATCCATATACGGCGTTGCTTCGACATTTCAACACGCAAAATTGATTTACTCGATCTTAATCCCAATTGAAAATGCCCATGAATTGCTATCCTTTGGAGTTCAAGCTAAATGTCAGTGCCCATGCCTAGTTCTTTTCCAATGCCTGTTGATCCACCCAATCGCTTCGTTTTAGATACCGCCTTCGTACATGTATCGCTTCCGTTCGCCTCATCGTAATATGTTTTGTAAGGTATAAGGTGCCACATGTCGTACAGTTGTTGCTGTACTCGAGCATTCGTCTGTCCTGCCCACGCCTACAATGGCTTCTGGCCGCACAGGGTGTGCATGTTGACATAGGAGTGGATGCGCGAGTTCATCAAGTCCTTGCGCACGCGCACCAAAAACAGCTCCACCTGTTCTGGCGACCACTTCAGGCCCCGTGTCAACGGGCCCATGGTGATGCCGTGCAGCCCGTCGTACACGGTGCTCCGGTTGTACAGGCCGACCATTTTCATGTTGGGGTCCTTGGGCCACGTGCCCACCGGCACCTTGTCGACCGTGTTGCGGATGTCGACAAACCCGGCCGCCTCGAGCCGTGCCGGGTTGTCCTCGGGCGAGTGCAGCTTGACGCCGAACTTGCTGAGGGCCTCGCTAATGTAGCGGGCCATTTGCGCGACGGCATAGTCGGGGCCCATGGAGTCGTCGTCGCACCGGTAGATCCAGTTGAGGTCTTGGATTTCGAGCCAGCCTCCGGGTTTGAGGGCGGTAAAGCACTGCTCGATGAGACCGGCCCAGTCCTTGATCCCGGTCGCCATGTTGCGGATGTGGATGTAGTCGTACGTGTTGGGCGCCGTGACCCACGGCTGCTCGGCGTCGTCGACGATAAAGCGGACGTTGGCGGGCACCCAGGACGGCTGGATGGGACTCAGGTCGATGCCAATGACCTCGGCCTCGGGATACTCGTCGCCCACTACGGCGGTTAGGTTAGCACGTTTCAAATTTCAAATCAACAAGAGCGGAGGGTGCTTACTGTCAACCGCCCAGATTCCTGTGCCGGTGCCGACGTCTAGAATCTTTTGCGGATTCTTGAGCGGTGCATAGTGCAGCGCGCCGCCGCCGACGTGCACCATCATGCAGTGCCGCATGTCCTCGCGCGCCTGCTCGGGCTCGTCGTTGGGGAAGTGGTATTTGCCCTCTTGGAACTTGTGGTAGCGGCGGTTGTTCTCGAACGTGTAGTCGCGGATGCTCGACGACATCGACGTGGTGGCGTTGCTGCCGGCAATCGACTCGGCATAGCCCTCGTCGTCCGAGGCGGCGAGTGACGAGTTTGCGCCCTCGTCGTCGACCTCAATGGCCGTCTGGTTTGGCGCTGGGCGATTCGGCGTGGGATCTGGATCTGGATCTGGATCCGGATTTGGATTTGGATTTGGATTTGGATTTGGTGTCGTCGCTGCTGCTGGCTGACTGCTGCTCCCTTCGCCGGGTGTCTCTGCTTGGGGTGTTAATGTGGAAGCGGCCGCCTGTTGTAGTTGTGGCTCCACTGCAGCTGCTGGTGGCGACGATGCCGAGACGGCAGTCCCCGCCGCTGTGGGGCCGGCCTGATCTTCTTGGCCTGCCATCGGATGCTGTAATGTGTGATGCAGTTCGAAGCACGTCGTAAATGAACGAAAACACGAGAAGAACGATTGTATGTCAAGCTGGCAACGACAATGACGGGTGACAAGATGAGCGAGAAGACAATATGCTAAGAGCGGAGAGGAACAGAGAAGCAACAGCAGAGCTAAGGGATGGAGGCGTGTATTAGTATTGGTAGACAAAGGACATGATGCTGTCGGCGAACAGAAAGCAGAGAAAGCAGATAACGGATGGCTGGAAAAGGCTAGCGAGTAGTTGGCGGAACGAAGAAAACTGAGGGGAAAGCGAAAACAAAAAAGGGGTCTGAAATCTAGACAGGCAAGGACGTATTTGAGAAGCGGGAACAGCGTGTGATTCTGGGCTGATGGATGGCGCGCCGGGTGCAGCCTTCCCTCTCTGAGCAAACGCTTTGGCATCGAAAAAGTCTCAACAGAATATTCAAACACGGACTACGACATACGCAGGGAGGTACTGCGCATGAAAAGAAACAAGGTGGCTGCATTGTTTTTTGCGTGGAAGGTCTGTTGCTGCGCGGAGATGTCGCCCGACCCACTACGCCTTCTGACTTCTTCGGAAGGAGCTGAGCTTGAGGGCAGGAACGAACGATGATGGAGGGGGCATGGCAAGCCACAGGAAAGAGCAAGTCGTAAACGAATGCTGTCGCAATCATGGAAAGAAGGACCGTTAGAGATGGAAACCGGAACTTGCTGCCCGTTGAGGAAAGTGCGATCGAGCAACACAAATCGTCAACGGCTGCCCTACCACCTACACATCCACGTCCAAGTGTATTAATTATTACTCCGATTCTAGCTTGGGGTGGACAACGGAAAGTAGCAAAATGTCTCAAACATCGACAAGAGCGGAAGCGCTTGACAAGAAGCGCCTACGCTCGCTCGTGCGCGTGCGCCATGTGCCCCTCGGTTGGTGGCGGGAGGAGAGATTACAGCAGCACGCAGTAAGGAGTGAGGAAGCTGTTAGTCTTGACTCTCAACAACCTGCACTCTACTCGCTCCTTTCTCAACAACAGACAGCATACGGGCCTGTTGTTTCTTTGAATTCTTGTTTCTCATCTGTTGGTCGTCGCAGTTGCTCTTTTCAGAATTTCTCCTCGCCCCCCTGTTCCCCTTCTTGCGCCTCGATTTCCCAATGTGACCATCCCCGACTGTTCATCCCGCCCTCGCCCGTCTGCCTGCCCGAACTCTCTCGGTTTTGTCGTTCCATGGTTGGTGTATCTTTTTTTTTTTTTTTTCTGTAAACTCTGTCACCTGTCAAAGACAATGAGTGCAACCTTGACTGCAGAAACGCACAGCTCACAACGCACAACATCGTCCAGAGCGCAGCCGAACCCTGGTTTTCTCTTCTTTCTTTCGTCTTTTTTATCTGGTTCATTTCCGCTTTCCCCGTCTTGCATTTCAACATCGTATTACATAGTAAATGCATCTTCATTTCTTCAATTCTTTTGTTATTATCTCAAGGCTCCATGCAGCACAGATGCATTGGAGAGAGCGTCAGTATGTTGGTGAAGTGTTGCAGGGCGCTACTGCACGCACTCTGTTCCTTCCTTTTCTACGCAGTACGACGTGCTTCTTCGTTCTTTCCCTTCTTTTCGTTCCTTCTCCCGCCACCCTCGTCTTCTTCTTCTTCGTCATCTCCACTCCACCTTGTCCCCTATTTGCTATCACAAACTTGCAGTTTCTTCCCTCCTCGCGCATGCATGCATGCATCATGCCACCACCACAACGACAATTTGCACCAAAAAGAACCAGTTACGCCAATAAATACCACCAAAGACAGCATGCCTCGGACAACTCGGTGGACGTCTGGGGCTGTCGAATAAACGGTGCTTCCTGTCTTTATCACATCGCAGGCTGCAGGGGGTACGGAAAAGGCCTCACGAAGAACCAACACGGGTAAGATAGGTCATACTCCCAGCACCGAGGCCAATTGTCCAAGAGCGTTGTATTCCATAACGGACAATCCCATTGTCGTGTCTGCACATGTTTGCACATATACTTGACTCGTCATTTTTGTGATACTTTCAATGCTCTTTCCTCGCAAAGATCAACGCAAAAGAGGGGCTGCACGGATGCCCTCCCGAACTCTCGTCTTCAGTCTCTGCAGGGCTGCCATGTGAAAAGGATTGTCGATTCCAGTGGGGTTTTTCTTGCCTGCCCAGTTGATTTTCGATTTGCAACGGCTGACAGCACGAGGACAACGGTGAGGAAGTGACGGACAGCGGCGGCTGCCTGTCATTTTTCGTCATGTTACATTCTGTGAGCGGGCCGTTGCAACAGAGGTGGACAATCGTCAATTGAGGGGCACAGAGCATTCAGTGTCTTCTCTCGTACTCCGTATCTAACGGTAAGATTCGACTTTTTCTAGTTTCATGCCCACCTCCTGCACAACGACCAAACAAGACTGGCGTCAGATATCAATAGCAGCAAGAGCAACGGTCACGATCGGACCAGCGAGAACCCTGTGTGATTGGTGTCTTTATTATTTCTGAAAGCCGAGGGCGACTCTCCACGCCCCCGAGAAGTCGACAGCAAAGAAGAAAGAAAACAACAAACAGCTTTCCCCGGGTCTGCCGATTTTTATTCCCATCGTCCACTGCCCCTCCTTTCCGCTAGTATCAGTATCCATCCGGCAAGACTGGCACGGGCATCCGCGTGCCTCCGTTTGGCCCCTTGATCGGGCCGGGTCCGGTCGTCGGGTGCGGCGCACTGCTGTTGCCGTGGGCAGCCGTTCCGTTGGTGCTCGTACCATTGCCGTGGGGAAACGTCGGCGGGCCGATGGGCGAGGGCAGCGGCATGGGCTTGACAATGACGGTCTTGGACGTGCAGTTGAGCGTCGGCATGAAGTTGGCCAGTTCCGGGCCGTTGCAGCCCCAACAGCGGCAGAACTAGTGCGAGGGTGCGGAGCATGAGCATGAGCAGACTGTAGATGTGTGGTGATACAAGGAGAAACGGCCGTTGGCCGTGGGCCGGAAGGGGGAAAGACCCAAGGACCTACAATATCAATCGCCTTTGTGTTATCCTGGTCGACACAGCCCAGGACCTTTTTCGTGTCCGTGGTGTTCAAGAAACAGCCACTGTTGTCCATGATGAGATAGCAGCCGGTGGCGTGACTCGACAGGTCGCACGGACCCGAGGAAGCAGCCAGGGCACGGTTGTTGAAAGGTGTGACCGGGGATGTCGGGGCCGCCGCAGCGCCAGCTGCCCAAACGGCGAGAAAGGATGCGAACGCTTTCATCGTGTTCTTTTGGTGACGTTGACGGTGTTGGGTTCTAAAGAGATGACGAAGAGAACGAAAAATGGAACGAAAAATGGCGACAAACTCGTCAATTGAAGTAACGCCCCATCGGATGTATGGATATTTACATTTTGATTGCCGTTCCTGACCATTTATATCGAGTCGTATAACAATACCGACGCGGGATTGTCTTTGGTCTGCTATCATAACCTTCTTGGCCGTTTCCTGGCAATATCTCGCCTCTTATGGTGTTAATTGCGGAGAGTCAGTGCAGGCAAAGGAGAAGTTGGGCGTTACACTAAATTTCGATTCTGCAAATATCCTGGCTTCATGAGTGCACTGATTTAGTTGAAAAATGGTTGGCCGGATTGTTTTATTGCTGTTCTCTTTCTTTTTCGGTTCTACTCGTGATTGTTTTCATTGTTTCATTGTTCCTCGCAGTGGTTCGTCTGATCGTTCCTTCCTTGCGTCGCTCTTTCCTCATCGTTCATTTCCCCAGATTCATCCAAAGCGCAGCAACAAGACATTGAATAGCCGAGAACAGCAGGCACGGTTCAGCCTGCGGGGGTATTCGAATCGACCGCCCCAGTTTACCCGTCGACTACGTGCAGACCTAGCCATACCTCACTGCAGCACCACCTTCATTGAACCAGTCTTCCGTCACGCGCGCCTCCGCGGGCCGGGCATAGTTGATGACGGTGCTCTTGGCTGCGGTGTAGGCAATGTACGCCTCGCGGCCGTTTTCGCTGCCGACGCCACTGCCGCCGCCGCCCACGGACGTGGCACCCCAGGGGCTGCTGGGATCGTTGCGGTGGTGGGTGTTGACCCAGGTGATGCCGGCATCGATGCGTTCCGACACGCGAAAGGCGCGCGACAGGTCCTGGGTCCAGACTGCGGCGCCCAGCGAAAACTCGGAGTCGTTGGCGAGGCGGACGGCGGCGTCTTCGTCGTTGGCGGCGAACGGGACGACGACAATGACGGGGCCAAACGCTTCTTCCTTCCAGATGCGGGCACCGAGAATACGGGGCGTAGCGCTGGGGTCGACACCGTCGGGCGACGGCGACTGGGGGGACACGAGGACGGTTGGCGGGTAAAAGTAGCCCTTTGTCAGGTCGAAGCCATCGAGCGCACTCGTGGCAGGCAGCGTGCCTCCTGGACTACCTGTCTCTGTCTGGCCGCCAATGACCGCCTTTGCGTACCCTCCTGCCAGCGCTTCCCCGACCAACGTCGACACATATTTGAGCTGCTTGGCCGACACGAGCGGGCCCATGGCGCTCTTTGGGTTTGTTGGGTCGCCCATGTGGGCGGCAATAAACGCTGCTTTTCGCTGCAGGCCGGCGACGACCGTGTCGAACACCGAAGCCTCCACCAAAATGCGGGTGGCCGCCACACAGGTCTGGCCGCTGGCAACAAACGTGCCAAACGCGATGCCATTGACCGCCGCCTCCAGGTCGGCATCGGCAAACACCACGACGGGCGCCTTCCCGCCGAGCTCGGCATTGAACCGCGCCAGATTGCGGCCGGCAATCGCGCCAAGAGCCCGGCCGGCGGCAGTCCCTCCCGTAATGTCCACCGACCGCACAAGAGGGTGGGCGGCCAGGCGGGCGGCCACGATTGGCCCGGGGCCGGGCAGGACGGTAAACACCCCCGCAGGAAGACCGGCCTCGCGGAGCAGAGCCGCCAGTTTCAGCGAGGTCAACGGCGTCAGCTCCGACGGCTTGAGAATGACGCTGTTCCCCGCCGCCAGCGCCGGCGCCAGCTTCTTGACGGCAATAAGGAGCGGGTGGTTGAACGGCGTGATCAGCGTCACCACGCCCAGCGGCACCCGGTCGGCCCAGTTGTGGAGCTGGCCCGCCGTGGGAAAGACGGGCCGCTCTTCTGTCCGCAAGAGCGCAGCATAGTAGCGGAACCAGCGCACAAGCGAGGGCACCTGGGCCTGCATTTCGCGGATGGCGCGGCCTGTCTGCTGGACCTCGAGGGCGATCAGCGAGGGGAGGGCCTCTGTCAGGAGACGGGCGGCCTCTTCCAAGACGTCGGCTCTGGTCTGGCGCGGCGCGCGGGACCATGTTCCAGCGGTAAAGACAGCATGGGCGGCTGTTACGGCGACGTCGACATCGGTCTCAGAAGCGCTATGGCAGACGGCAAAGACGTTACCCGTAGCTGGGTCCTCGATCGGTATTCTGGGCTGTGTTAGCGAGGATGCGCAGGGGGGCGGAGATTTCAGAACTTACGGCTCGCCTGTGCCATGTGTTTCTTGGCCATTCGCCCACAAAAGGTATGTTTCTGGAGATGCCATGCTGACGACAAGAGATGAACATCACCGCCTGGGAGTATGTATGGTCAAGTTGCGTTTGCAAGGAGCTGTTGCTGTCTTTGAAATTGACGTCGAGTGATACCAAGATAAGAGCTCAGCTCAAAGTGTGGGGCACATTGCCTTGTAATCGGAGTCGGCCGCCGCCAAGCTTTAGGGAAACAGCGCTACGGAGATCCACTGATAACGCTGATCTCCAGCCGCTCTTTAGGCCGTTACAGTGGACATTTGTGGGGGACGAAAAAGTCTAAAAGCACAGGGGTAAAGCTGCCCCCAAAAATGGGTATGAATTGAGGTTCGTGATGATTTTACATGATGAGGCGACCCAGATGTCGTGTCGTCGGAGAATAATAAAAAAGAGAGAAGAACGGTGGGATATACAAAAGTGAAAAGAAAATATTCAAAATATGACAAAAGAGACAAAAAAGCCAAAAAGACAGACCAATACTGTCATACAGGCTTCTGTCCATAGATGGCGACCCTGTTTCATGTTTAATTTCGTTAGCATCGCCCACTCTCCCATGATTATCATTCTGCGGAACGCGGGAACGCAACTCACACTGGCAGATATACGTGGATGCGCCGGTCGCGCAGGTCCTGGCGCACTTTTGTCAGGAAGACCTCGACCGCCTCGACGGACCAGCCCAGCGCTTTTGTGAAGATTGTCGTGGTAATGCCGTGCGCGACCTCGAGCAGGTTTGTCATTTCCATGGCGCCGAGCAGTTTGTTTTCCTTGCCGCGCGGCCACGGGTTGATGGGCAGCGCAAACCGCTTCTCGGTGATGCCCACGAAGCCCGCGTCCTCCATCCATCCTCGCAGCTTGAGGGCGGCCAGCGGGTCCCGCCCGATGCGCCGCACGCCCGTGTTCATGTGGTCGTTCCACTCTTTGATCGTCGTTCCCTCGAGGGTGTTGTCGACCGACTGGAACAGCATGGGGCCCTCGAACAGCTCGAAATAGCCGCCGGGCACCAGGTGGTCGTGCGCCTTTTGGATGACGGCCGGCACGTCTTTGAGAAAGGGCACAATGTACCGCCCGTGGATGTAGTCAAACTTGTTGGGCCCGCCAAACGCCCACTCGTCGTCCATGTCGTCGATCTCGAAGCGGCAGTTGGCGGGGACGTATTCGGGCTGGATGGGCGAGAGGTCCGTCCCCAGGACGTCGGCGGACGGGTGGCGTTCGGCGAAGTCAATGGCCCAGATGCCGGTGCCGGTACCAACGTCGAGGACACGATGGGCTGTGGCCGTGCCGCCAGAGGCGGGTGTGTCGGTCGTTTCGGTCGTTGTACTCGTCGCAGTTGTTGCAGTCGTTGCCGTCGTCTCCTCACCTCTGCCGGCATCGACCACGCCCGCATCGGCCGTGCTAGCCCCAGCCTCTGCCCCTGCACCAGCCTCGGTAGCCCCCTCGTTGAAGTTGGGCGGCGCCAGGCCGAGCTGCCCCCCCAACAAGTGCTTCGCAATGGCGTGCTGCAGGTCCAGCCGGTTCTGCTCTTGCTCGTCGTTTGGCAGGTAGTACTTGCCCTCCTTGTAGCGGTGGAACGTGCGGCCAAACTCCTCGACAAAGTGGTAGACGGACGACGTGGCGGACCGTGTCGACGACGGCGTGTCCATGTCGCCCAGCGAAGAATCGTTGTCGCTGTCGCGGGTATCGACGCTCAGCCCGACCGAGTAGCCGCTCATGGCGTTGAGCGACGAGTGCGTGCTGGCAGAGTCGGATGTCAATGCCGGGGCCGGCACAGCCGGTGCGGCCGCCTCAGCCGACGACCCATCCGGTAGCTGTTCGTCATGGTCGGCCATTGCTTGGATGTTGTGTGGCCTGTCGTGACAAGGATTGGGATCTGCAGAATCGTAAGGAAATAAGGACTTAAGGAAGTAAGGAAATAAGGTTACGCTTTGAGGTTGAGATTGGGACGGAGTGGATGCCTGTTGGAAGTTGAATGTGGGGGGAAGACGACGAAAAGAAAAGAAAAAGAAAGAAGACTGCCGATCGGTGGAGAGAAGAGGAAAATGAAGAATAAAGAAAAGAAAAAAAAAAAAAAAGGAAAGAAATGACAAAAATTCAAGGAGAGTAACGACCAGCGAAAGAGGAGACGAGCAATTCGGAACGGCGGGAGATAAAGGATGGGCGGCCACGAGGAGCCCCTGCTCTCTCTTTCCCTCTTTCCCTTTTTTGCGCCTCTGCTGCTTCCTTTTTCGAGACTTTTTCTTCTTTCCAATGCAACGCTTGCTGAAGAAATGCAGGAGGATGGAGAATTGCGAATAAAAAGTGGAAAGCGCGTAAGACGGAAAGAACGAATGATGAGGGGTGACCTGTGAAGACCATTGTAAGGAAAGAGGTCGGGCTCTTTCTTCATTGGGTTTAGTTGCTTACAGCGGTGTGGTGTGTTAAAGGCGCACTGATGGTCGGACTGTTGGAGTCCCAGGCGGCAGGCAGTTTAGTGCAGCCCAATGTTAACTTGTCAAAACAGTCAAGGTCCGATATCATCAGGAATGGGTATTGCTTCGTATTTTACAGATATGTACATTTCATCGTAGAATCAACATGACTGCGTCATGCCTAGTTATGTCTTTATGTCTTTATGTCTTTATGCCTTCTGCTCCTCCACCCACCGCTCAACGGCCGCCTTGACGGCTGCCTCTGCGTTCTGCGGGTCGGTCCTGCCCTCTGGGCCCAGTCTCAGCAGCTTGCCCACCAGGAACTGTAGCTTGCCCTGCGGGTACTTCTTTGGCGAGACAAACATCTTGAGCGTCTTCTCCTCGCCCTCCACGGCTTCTTGCGCCAACTGTTCGTACTCGGTCGGCGAGATCTCGTCGAACCACAGGCTGCCGCCCTCAATGGCGTCTGTGACGGTCGATCCTGCTTGGCCCGAAATGTCCCCCCGGAAAACGGCATACAGCAGCTCTTTGGCCACGCCGGCGGTAATCTTGCCCTGGTAGCGGTAGGCCACAATATCCGCGAGACAGTCCACCGGGATACGGCACGTTCCGTCCGGGGTCATCTCGAGCGAGGTCGCCTCCTCGCCCACAACCGCATTGCGCTCCGATGTCAGCTTGCCCAGCTGGTGCAAGACCCAGTTGGCCGTCGCAGCGCGGGCGCCGACCAGGTCAACGTCACCGTCAACATCCTGTTGTCCAGCAAGCCGCTGCTCCACGCCTTCGACCACGTCGTAGAAAAACTGCGCCCGCCCGCCGCCGTCCAGGGCCATGAGCGCCGCCGCGTCCTTCTCGGAGAGGCCGTACTGCGACACCAGGTCGTCCAGTTCTGCGTCGGGCGACACGCCCAGAGTCAGCCCCAGGTACCGCACCAGTCCCTCGTCGATCACGACGGGGCCTAGGTCCGGGTCCGGCATGTACCGGTAGTCGATCTCGCCCTCTTTGCCGCGAAGCCGGTGCGTCTTGCCCTCGTCGCCGCTCGACATGGGCGGCGTCCAGCCGCGCGTTTCGCTCGCAATGGCGTTGCGGGGGGAGGGGTGGCCAGCAGCCTCAGCGGCTGTAATGGCCGCAATCTGCCGGTTGCGCTCTGCAATGATGGCGTCCTCAACGGCGCGGAAGCTGTTCAAGTTCTTGATTTCGGTGCGGACGCCGAGACGGCCGGAGGGCGTGTTCTCCTCGTTCTCGGCCTCAGCCTCGCTTTCGCTTTCGCTTTCGCTTCTGCGGACAGACACGTTCACGTCCGCCCGCAACCCGCCCGCCTCCATCCCCGACGTGCACGCATCCACCGCCACCAGCAGCTGCTGCACTTTCCGGACAAACGCCGCCGCTGTCGCCGGGTGGTGCAGCTGCGGCGCCGTAATGATCTCAATCAGGGGCATGCCCACCCGGTTGAAGTCGATCCAGTGGAGGTTGCCCGGCTGGGCCACCGTCTTGGCCGTGTCCTGCTCCATCTGGACCTGGACAATGTCGATGGCGACAGACGCGCCGTCTTCGGGCGCAATGCCGTCTCGTTGTGACAACGTGACCTGGCCGCCCCTTGCAAACGGCTCGTAGTACTGCGTGATTTGGTAGCCCGCCGGCTGGTCCCAGTGGAAGTAGTGTTTGCGGTCGAACCGGCTCACGGGCTGGATGTCGCATCCCAGGGCCAGCGCGGCACGGATGGCCGGGATCAGCGTGGCCCCCTGAAAGATGGGCTGCGCGCCGGGCAGGGCGACGTCAAAGAACGCGACGTGCCGCGAGGCGTTGGGCTCGCTGTCGTCGCTTGCCAGCGAGTCGCTGGCCAACGCGCCGGAAAACAGCTTGTGCGCCGTGTTGAGCTGTGCATGGATCTCGATGCCGACCGTCAGCTCCCAGCCCGGCACCGTCTGCGCGCGGCTGCTTGCTTGTGCGTCGGCGCCGCCCTTTTTCTTTGCCGCCTTTCGCGCTTTGGCCTCGTCTTTTAACTGTTTGCGGAGGGGTACGGGTGCCGCTTGAGCTTGTGGAGGGATTGTTGTCGCCGTGGTCGTCGCTGTCGAGGAAAACCGGTCATGTCGAAAGGCGATGAGGGGACTGCATTGTGGGCAGCCGCGAGCTGAAAAGGCGGAAAACTGCGGTCTCCGGGCCGCTCTCCCTCGCAAAATACACCGCCCAATCTGTCGTGCCGGCAGTCCAGCCATTGAGTCGAATGGCCGAGGGGTTGTGGTCAATTGTCGTCGAACGAGTTGACGTCGAAAATGCTTGTTGAAAGCTCCCCACACAGATCCCACCAAAAGCACTGTGCCAAAGTGGGTCCAATCGCTTACCTAACAACTCCCACAACACCACTTACACCAACGGTCAACGACCAACGACCAACGACCAACTTTTGTTTACTTTGATTTGGCAAAAATAAAATCAATTCAGGACACTCTTCTGGTTTGATTTTTGCCATTTCCCCAATGAACGACTGACTCGTGCTTTTACGATGGCCTTGTTGGGTACGGTGCCATCCGCCTGTCTGCATTACCCCATAAGCATTTTCGCATTCTGCCGTCTCCGGCTTCCCGCCAGTTCGTGGAAACTATATCGGGCGTCATATGAAAAGACAAAAATATGTTCACATTAAGTAGATATCGTTTATTATGCTACGGACTTCCGGGGCTTGAGCGCATGCAGCTTTATTGCCGGGGGAAAGGCATGTCGAGCCTACTCAACTACCATCCAGTGTCTGACTCGCCATGACGTCTCTTTCTCTCTCTTTCTTTTTTTTTTACTCTTTTTCGTGGGTATGTCGACTCGGAACGAAACGCATGGGGAAACTTCGTCCGAATTGCTCGTTCAACACCATCTCGCCCGCAAACACCGCCTCGCCTATGCAGGGGGAAGCCATCCTATGATCGGATCTGCCATGACGACCCTTTTGCGAGACTTTAGCCAATGCAGGACCACGACTCGGGTAGGCAGATTTGCACTGTGCCACACTAGACAATATGGGCTCAATTGAAGATCAAATTGATGATCAAAAACAAAGAAATAGTCACTGACACGTCAAAATAACCTTTGCCTCACCACAACGTCATCTTGGGAGTGGCCAGATTGGAAATAGAAAAGAAACGACGACTACATTTGATTCTCACGGGCCCGAGCCGGACGAGATGTCAACTTTACCTTACGGCATACGCGTGCTGTTTGGTCACCCGGTTTGGGTCAATTTGTACTGGCCCTTTTTCGTATGCTTAACTTGATGTTTTTTGAGTGACTCGCTTGCAGACGATCGTCGTCATCTATTGAGTGACCAAGGGCTTCTGATCTTCGGGGAGTGGGTTCCGGACTGAAAATAAAAATAAGCATTTGCGCCCTAGGACACCGGACAATGATACGTAAGAGTCTAATGTCTAATATACTGCTGTCTGTCGTTGCCCATTTTCCGTGGCCCACTGCCGCTGACAGACTCGCAGACGACGGGACGGGACAATCTAAATTTGGCAGAGCAAAGACAATACAAACAACACAAGTCAATTGAGTCCGTGAATAGATGGCCATCCTAAGCTCTTAGCGAGTCTATTTAAGACCATCTTCTCCCATGTCCCATGTACATTCATCGTGACACTGGCCATCAACAACACCAATCAACTCGACTCAGCAGCCAAACAACCCCCCTTTCCAAACTTCACAATGCAACTCTCCGTCTTTTTTGCTCTTGTCGCCAGCGCCGTCGCCGTCTCGGCCGCCTGCGCCCCGGACCCGGCGCACCCCTTCCCTGCGTGTGCGGTGCGTACACATCCCGAAATCCCGTGAATCCCGTGAATCCACATTGAATGGACATGTACCCCTCGCGATTCCATTCTGCTAACACACTGGTGTGCATGTGCATGTAGGCCGACTGCATGGCCACCGCGATCAAGCAGGTCGGCTGCACGGACGCGACCGACTACGCGTGCCAGTGCAAGAACTTTGACACGCTGCACACCACGGCCGGCGACTGCATTGCGGCGGCGTGCGGTCCTGCGGCGGCCGACGTGGGCGCGGCCGCCGAGGCGCTGTGCAAGTCGTGCGCTGCTCCTTGAGATACGGGTGGTGCCATGTTTTGAACATTGTTTGGACCATTGTTTGGAACGTAGTATACTTTACATTTTATAAATAAACGAATCTGTGAATCAATGAGATGTCTCAACGAACATCCTTCTTCTGAAATCCTCCTCGCGTTGCTTCACTGATTCCGCCCTTGACTTGCGTCCTTGTGTCTCTGTTGTGTTTCGTTTTTATCCCGAGATTTCGTGTTTTTGGTGCGTGGCTCTCCCTCTTCTTCATCCTTTTCTTCCTTCTTCTTCGTCCCGTCCCGAGCTCTTCCACTAAAAATACATAATAATATTAAACATTAAAAAACAAAGTACTCTTGCAGTAAAATCAAAGTAACATCAAGTAAGCACATAAACAGTTTGCATTAATGCCATCATTCATTGCTAGCAATCATCGTTGGAGACTGCGTATGCTGATTGTGGACCCTGTCGCTTTCACGAGGGAGGGCATGCTCACCCACGCCAATACATGTGTGCGTCTCGGGGCGCGAGATGAAGAGCCCGCACTGGCTGCACTGCTGCATGCCGCAGTTGCACACGCCCACGCTGTCCTCGGTCGGCCCGTTTTCCTCCTTGCCAGTCTTTGCGTGCGTTGGTGTCATCGTCTCCACGACACGGTGCCGGTGCCGCGCGCGGATGGGATCCGTGTCGGACGTCGTGTACCACTCGTCTGACAGCACGTGGCCGTGGCTGTCGTCGTCCTTGTCGTCTGCGTAGTTGGCCTCAATGGTGTGGATATGGTCCTGCAGGAACTGTTCGAGGCTGTTGTCGAGGCTGTCGCGGGGTGTCTTTGGGATGGGCGCAAGCAACGGAGGGTTGAGGTTGATAGGCTCGCCGACAAGGCCGCCATCGGCTTCCACCTTTAAAGGCATCGACCTAGGCACACACGGCATGCGCAAGCGCGCGCGGATGCGCGCATGTGCTTCCGACGCGAGCGGGGACGTGCTGTATGACGAGCCGCCGGCATCGTAGTCGCGGTCTGAGCCGACGGGAGTGACGGACGGGACGTAGACGGGGCCACACACGGAAGCAGGGATCGTCGAAGCAGCACCAACCGACTTGCGACGGTAGGCTGCAAGATGGGACGCGGACCGGAAGTCGTCGGCGTCGCCATTATCGCCGTTGTCGCCATTGTCGCCGTTGTCGCCGTTGTGCAAGTCAACGCGCGGCTGAAGATGCAACGTGTCTAGGGCCAGGGGCTTGGGCTTGTGCTTGTTGGCGCGATGGTTCACAAAGGACAAGGACGAGGAGGCATGGCGCGTCGCCAGGTTCGCAAAATTGGAGGGCGCGGGTGCCATTCCGAGGCTGAGCTTCTCAGCGAAGCTGTCCACAAAGACGTCTTGGTTCTCCAGGCTTCGGTGGTGGGTATGGCCCACGGGCGGGCCAATGGGCTGAACCTGTTGGACATGGGCTGACTGCACTGCTGGCGCCGGCGAGGCAAAGACCATGTTGGGCGAGAACGGCTGGGGGGCTCTATCCGGGAAGAAGGGTGTGTGTTAGGTCGGTCCAAATCCAGATCCAGGGGGGGGGGGGGTAAACGGAAGGAATAAAAGGGAAACGGATCCAAATCCAGAGAGAGAATGTACCTGCGGATGGGGCTGAGGTGGAAGGCTCGAGGCGCCTCCGGACTGCCACTGGGGAGAACATTACTGGGCAAGACCGGTATGGATTGCGAGCGCTGCAGTTGGTGCTGTTGGTGCTGTTGGTGATACTGGTGATGCTGGGGAGGTGGCTGGAGCTGGTAGATCTGGGCCTGCTGCTGTTGATGTTGGACGGGGCCTCCTTGGAACTGCTGGTACATGGGCGTCGATGGCTGATAAACGTTGCCGCTGCTGAGGCTAAACGACATGGACGGCTGGCGGCGGATGGGGCTGATGCTGTTGCCGACGGGCGTCAAGGGCGTGATGGGCGACATCGGAGGCATGGATTGCATGGATTGCATAGACTGCATAGACTGCATGGACTGCATGGGGCTCATCTGCGGGAACGTAAAGATCGTGGGCTGTTGCTGCTGCTGCTGATGGTTCTGGTTCTGGTTCTGGTTCGGCTGTCCAAAAGAAGGGCAGCCGCCACAACCACCTCCGTCCATGGGGACCAGCTGGTACGCCGTGATGGGCTGGGCTGCCCATCGTGTAAACGAGGGCTGGCGCTGATGGGCATGCTGTGGGAGCTGCTGTTGATGCTGTTGACGCTGTTGAGACTGAAGCTGCTGGGGCATCTGTCCCTGCAAGATGCCATATTGACCGGTGTGGCCGGCATCATTTGCTCCAAAGCTTTGCGTGTGGTCCATTGTTGCACGAAGATGCGATAGCAAGTAGAAAGAAAAGGTGTCAATTGAATGGATGGCAATGAAGAAAAAAACGTAGATATCAAAAGGAAAAGGGGTGATGGTAGAGACAAGAACGAATGAACGAGCACGAAAGAGAGACAGGAAGGTGACCGTGAATAGAACAAAGGCAAAAGAAACCGCAAAGTGAACTCCAGAGCTACAATCTAAAAAGCAAGAGACAGAATCGAAAGCAGGGAACCAGCCGACCGAGACAAA
The DNA here is from genome assembly GCA_021396375.1 of Sporothrix mexicana. Lineage (NCBI taxonomy): Eukaryota > Fungi > Ascomycota > Sordariomycetes > Ophiostomatales > Ophiostomataceae > Sporothrix > Sporothrix mexicana. The sequence continues at coordinate 428,302 of WNYC01000025.1, read as the reverse complement.
AGGGTTCAAAGAGAGAGAAGGGGAGGAGGGAGAGGGAGGGCGAAGGAGAGTCACGATACTGACGATAGTATCAGAGAGATGTGTGCGCCCCACGAAAATCCCCCGGAAAATTCTTCAGCACGGGGAATTTTCTTCAGGTTCTTTCTGCCATCTCGGAGAAAAGAGCAGGTGACCAGCCATAGTGAGCACGTTTTATGGCGTTTAGGCTTCGAGTGTGTGTGAACAGTAAGGAGTACACCGAAGAAGGAAGGAACGATGGACGGTGGGCGGGTTTACACCGAGCAGAGACAGAAAGGGAAGGCACGGGCGCGGCATATTACCCGATTGGGTAACTAGTAAATAAGATCTGTGAAAGGCAATAGACTCCCAGATGATCCGATATCCGAGATTGTGGTATTTTGTATCAAAGGCTATCTAATGCAGAAGCAAAGCGGAAAGTGAAAAGACAGTGAAAAGACTGCGAAAATAAAAGACGCCATACATGCAGTCATGGTTCATCAAAACATCAAAACGTCAAAACGTCAGTCTAGATCTAGTTGCCCCCGTCTAATCCGAGCTGCCGTCCCGCAAATCCGCCACCGCATAGTCGATGCCGGGGACGACAAAAACGTGGCCCGGCGGGTTCTTGGCCTCGGTGTAAATCTCGTGCGGGCGTAGGTCGTGCTCGTGGAATGCGCCGGCCTTGCGGCAGCCGCCAATGTAGGGCAGCCCCGGCGGGTTGGTCAGCCGGAAGATGCCCCAGCTGGGCTCGTGCGTCGGCGCGCACACAATGGCGATGCTCTCGTCCATCATGATCTGGTAGCCGGCGTGGGTGTGCATGTCCAGGGAGCTCATGAAGCAGGTCTGCGTCGGGTGGGTGTGGATCCAGCCGATCTGGATGAGGTCGTGCTCGGAGCAGTACTCGAGGGTGGCGACTTCGCCGGTGGTTTCGCACGAGTCGCGCGTGCCGATCTGCTGCGGGATGAGCAGACAGGTGATAAACAGGGCATTGTTGGCCGTCTTGCCGCACAGGATGCCACACGTCTCGATGCCCTTGTTGGTGTTCGGCTGGGCGACCCGCAGGAAATCCCGGCGCAGCGTGTCGGGCAAGAAGACGGACCGGATCGGCGCACCGCTCTCCAGGTAGGCGGCGGGCTTGAAGGTGTACTGCGACTTGGCCGGCTTTGCGGGGGCTTCGACTGGTTCTGGTTCTGGTTCCCGGGTTTTGGGAGGAGGGCGTGGTGGTGGTGTAGACGTGGCCGAGGGAGGCTCGCTCGGCGGCTGGTGGAGAGAAAAGAGGTCGTCGTTGTAGCGTGTCGACAGAGGTTCGCCGCGGGAGGGCACAGGTGGTGGCCGTGACAGAGAGAGAGACTCTGACGTCGGCTGTTTCGGTGGCAGTGGTGGACGGCTGCCAGAAGTAGAGCTGGTAGAGCTGGAGGTATGATCCCTCTTCTCGTCAAACCGCATCGAGTCGTATGACACGGGTGTCGACTTGTGGATGGAGGGGTAGTTGTAGGACACGGGCACCACAGGGTCTTGCTGCTCGTGTTGTTGGCGATAGCTGTGTCCGCCGCCGTAGCTGTGTCCACTATTCCGGTGCAAGACGCGGCTATCATGGTCGTCGTAGCCCGGGGGCTGTGACATTTCGTCCAGCGTCCAGCGCGCCCGCTCCATGGCTCGACTCACATCCTCGGCGTCGCGTTTCTGGTCCCTTCCAGACGACGACGCGACAGGTTTTCGTTTCGGCGTATCGACAGCCTTCCCCCTCTTGTTGGCCAGCGCAATGGCCAGCTCGACATGGTCCGCTGCGTCCAGCAGCTCGGCCTGCGAGTGCGGGTTCCACGACAACGCCGGGTCCAGTTCGGCAAAGGTCGTCCGCTTGTCTTTACTGTCTTTGTCACTTCTCGAGTCCCTCCTGTCCAACCGCCTCTCATACTCCTCGTGCCCGTGCTGGTCGTTCCACCGCTGCCGCGCCACGTCAAGCTCCTCCTTAATCAGCTCGAGCAGCGCCAGCACCGACTTGAGCCGCCGCGTCACCGTCCGCACCATCTTTCTGCCCTCCGGCGTTTGGGATTCGGGGTGCGTCGGCACCTTGTCGACGCAGATGATCGAAAACCGCAGCAGCAGCACATACGCTTTGGCGTAGTTGTGCTCGGCATAGTACGTGCGGCCCTCGCGGTACATGGCGTCGAGCGAGCCAATGTGGAACTTGAGCGGGATCTGCGGGCGCCACTCGAACATCTCGGCCGACCGGGCCAAGTCCTTGGCGGACAACGGAGCGTAGGCGGAGGTCGAGGAGGTCGGAGAAGCAAAAGTCGATGATCGCGACCCGGAGCGGCCGTGGCCGGGGCCGGAGGAATAGTGTCGTGACATGGTGTTGAATTGAAATGAGACTGATGAAAAAAAAAGACGGAGACGTCCCCTCTGGCAACAGTCACAGAGATTCGAGATCAAAACGACGAGACGTCGTGACGTCGGGAATGGTTGGGGAGAAGCAAATCAGTCAAAAGTCAAAAGGCAAAGTCGAGACGGCAAATGCATTTTGGCGTGCCTGCGCTTGTTGTAGGGAAGATGTGGGGGACAATGACGTGTGTGCGTGTGTCTGGCCGTTTTGTTTTAGGTGTCTTGGGCATGTTTGGCATCAGGCTGCAGCAATTGGAATTGCCTGGAATTGGCTGGAACGGGTGAGCTTAAGAGGGGCACAACGCCTAAATGTGGTCACGTGGGGCCGTTTGTGATGCTTTCCTGACCAAAATTGGTGCCTGGGCGGACCTGTCACAGCATCCGCACGCTAAAACATAGGCAGCATTGTAAGGGTCAACCAAAACGATCTCATCGTCAACAACGAGACCGTTTCTGTGTTGACAACGGATTGAGCTGTTATTTTTTCTATTCTTTCTATTCATGAAATGCCTCTTCTAGTGATTGCATATATTTTTCGTCTTTTTTTAAAGCTTGAACTTATATACATATATTTGTTGGTTTTGGCCGTCTTGAAAGAATTGTAAAATAAGGGCTGTAAACGGACGAATAATAAAACAAATCAGATCTTAAGCAAGACGCATCTACTTTGATATTTAAACACCAAGCATTTTGTAACGATTAATGGATATATTCGACAGTGCCTTCTAAGCTAAGCCAGGTCAAACAGTGCCTCTGATGGCCACCCTGTGATGCATCTGGTGACAACGGCCCGACGATGGCCTGTTGCGTGCGTCCTGGGAACAAAAGGGGCCATTGCGTGAGTGACATGCGTACAAACAAGAAAACAGCTCGATACAGTCTCATAATCGAGCGACAATAATCAAAGGATCTTGATGTGGCATATTGATATTGATACGGCCCATTCTTATTGAACCTCTGCCCCTCCCACTGTACCCTGGCATGTCCCACTTTGAGCATAGGCCCATGGGTGCACCCGGCCGCGGGAATGCCGCGTGATTTTTTTGTGAATAGCCTCATTTCAGACCCTGTTTTGACAAGGTTGTGCTGGCAGTTGGGCGTCCAGTGCGTTGTTTTTATTGTCCCTTTTTCGCTTTGCCGTTATTTATTTTGGGGAGTATCTTTGACAGCAATTTACCACTCCGGGATTGCCCGTCTGACGCGGGATGACAAAGGCAAATACTCAAAAGGAGGCAAAAGTAAGGCAAAAGACTGAGATGGAACACAACCAGGGGATACTGATCACTGAGGATGAATGCTTGTGATGCCTTGCAGTTGCGGTAGCGACGATGAATCGAATGTTTATCCGTTGGAGTGGTGGCCTTTATATAGGCTTTGATATTCCCACAGATGTGTATTTAAAACTTTAATGTCTAGGCATTTATTTATTCAACTTGATGGTTTGTAGATATCGTCAATAACATAGCTTCATCATGGCACAGCAAACATTTGAAAAGCAATGTAGAGGTAAGTACGGAAATGTACAGAAATGCTTGGAAATAAAGACAACATCACAAATACTGATAACGATGTAGGCGCCATCTCTCTCGTGCCCGTCTACTTTTCCATCGTCTCTGGCCAGGTCCGCACCCAGAGTGACGCGCCTTTACAGACCATTCTCAGCCACGTCCTGCACCAGCTGTCGACCATTCATATCGACGATAAACCACACCTCGACCTCTCTGTTGTCGGAACATCCGCTGCCGAATCTGCCATCCTGCGCACAATCTACGATGCCGACACTCTGCCCCTAGTTTTGGCCGGACGGGACGCCACCGAGACCGATACAGACACACACGTCGTTGAGCTGCTGGACCCGCAAGAAAAGGCCCGTCTGCTCGTCCAAGGCATCGCCGGTGCCGTGGCAATCGTCGAAATGGTGTGCATACATGCTCACGGCAAGGTGACACTGGCGCACCTCCAAGAGCAGCTGCAACACTTGTGTGCTTCGGCCCGTCCGCAGCACATCCGCGACGCCGTCGAGCACAGCCGCCTGTTTGGCGACTGCCTGATGATGAGCCAGATCCTGGACCTGATCATGGACGCCGCTCTTCACAGCCCTCTGCACAAAGTGCACCGGCACCGCAAGATTGCCAGTTTCGACGACTATAGCGCCGACGTCTTTTGCTCGGAGCGCGAGCGGGCCGCGGCCAACAACATGGGCATGCCATGGGGGCTGGAGTTTATGCTGTTGAATTAGGGGGACAACGAGTGCGTGGCTTCAAATTTGGCGTGCGTTCGTTATTTTCGTTCTTGTTTGGTATGATCTGACTTGATTTGTATGGATTTGCGTATTTGCGTATCACCACTCTGGGTATCGACTATGGCGTTTCTCCCCTTTTATCCTTTTATTTTGTTTTGTTTCTATCTCCCCCTCTCATTGCGCCGGCTGGGCGCTCGTCTGTGTGGCCATGATCTTGTCCTTGATCTCGTCCATCTTGCCGTTGGACTCTTTGATCTCGTCTTCGAGACGGCCACTTATGTATGGTTAGCAAGTAACAATCACAATCAAATTCACACAGGTGTTGCGCACGTACATCTCCTTGTCGATAAAGTCCAGACGGCCCTTGACTGTGCTGTCGGCCTCAAACTTTTCCTGCTTCAGCAGAATAGGGCCGACGAGCTTGTAGATCGTCTCGCCGTCTGCGAGGTTCTCGAATTCCTGGCTAGTTAGCGGTGTACACATAAAAACATATAAAATTGACACGCTGTGTGCACTTGCCTTCTTGACACCTTCATTCTCCGTCTTTTGCGCGTTCAACCGCTGCTGGGACACGATCAATGTCTGCTGTTCTGCAAAGTTATCAGTTCAGGTTCGTCTGAATATCCAACCTCTCAACCTCTCTCACGCAGACTCACCCTGCTGAAGCTTCGTGTACTCATCCGTCAGCGCCTGGAGCTTGGCTTGTGCCTCGTTTGCTGCGGCCGCCATGACGTCGGTTGCGATGTGAGTTTTTGTGGGAAGAGGATGAAGACGTCAAAAAACGTCAAGCGTCAAGCGTCAAGCGTCAAGCGCAATTTGGAATCAGATAGCCGCACAAGGGGAAAGCGCTGAAAACAGAAGCAGCACGGCCTTGGGGTGAGGATCTGGCTGCAGAGTGTCCAAAATCAGTAATTCGAATTATAGATCACGGAAATTCCTGTGATATCGTGTCGTATCTAATATTGCTGTCTGTCCTGTCGTCTGTCGTCTGAAGTCAAGCTCAAGCTCTCATCATCGCTCCTTCCTCCCCTCGTTTTCTGCCGCCTTCCAGAACCACCACCAAAACCCAACAAAAGGCTCCACAAAATCCATCTAGCCTCGCCCCTTTTTCGTCCTTTTCGCACCCAATGACGCTGGACCAGCACTGCACCGCCTGGGTCTATTGAGTTTTTAGCGCATTGGTCAACGTTTCTCAGCGCTAAGCTCACATTTTTGGTGGCGGTTTACCTGACTCGCCCAAATCGCCCAAACCGCCCAAACTCCCACTAAAGATTTGGTGTCTGCCTTCTCGTGGCGTCACCCGGTTACCCCGCCAAAGGGAAAGCGCACAGAACGAGGCAGGAGCAACTGTCACCTCTACCCAGAAACCAGGGAAATCCAGACCAAACCACACCAATCCTGGGAGTCTAATTCTCTCCCATCGTCATATTGATCACAGCATTTTCTTCTATCCGCCATTCGCCCCCGAAACTTGATCCCAACATCATTGCATCTTCTTCTCGCGTCTCGCCATAACACGATCTCCCCCTTCTCTGGCGGGTACACAATTTGTTTTCGTTCAGCGATCTCGGCGGCCTTCCTTTTGTCGGCGTTTCCCCTCCCAATCGATATTGATCTCTTTCCTCTCTTTCTCGACGCTGATCTCGACTGACGATATACATCCGATCCGACACATTATACATTCTCTTCGATCTCCCGACACCATCCCCGTCTCACAATGTCGAATACAGACTTCCTCGGCCGTGCCATTGAGCAGGTCCGCAAGGCCATCGAGGCCGACAACGCCGCCCAGTACGACAAGGCCTACCAGCTCTACTATGCCTCGCTCGAAATGTTCATGCTCGCCCTCAAGTGGGAAAAGAACCCCAAGTCCAAAGAAATGATCCGCCAAAAGACCACCGAGTACATGGAGCGCGCCGAGAAGCTCAAGGCCCACCTGTCGGACGCCGAGGCAAAACGCAAAAAGCCGGGCATGGTCGGGGCTAATGGCTCGTCGACCGGCGGCACAGGCAAGGGGAAACAGGGCGGCGACGGCGCTGGCGGTGCGGACGACGGCTTGGACGAGGACAGCAAGAAGCTGCGGAGTGCATTGGCAGGCGCCATCCTGGGCGACCGGCCGAATGTCAAGTGGGACGACGTGGCCGGTCTCGAGGGCGCCAAGGAGGCTCTGAAGGAAGCGGTGCTGCTGCCCATCAAGTTCCCGCATCTGTTCCAGGGCAAGCGTCAACCGTGGAAGGGCATTCTGCTGTACGGGCCGCCCGGTACAGGCAAGAGTTACCTTGCAAAAGCGGTGGCCACCGAGGCCAAGAGCACCTTCTTCAGTGTCAGCAGTTCCGACCTGGTCAGCAAGTGGATGGGTGAGAGTGAACGCTTGGTCAAGCAGCTGTTTGCCATGGCGCGCGAGAACAAGCCCTCCATCATCTTTATCGACGAGGTCGATGCGCTGTGCGGCCCCCGTGGAGAGGGCGAGTCTGAGGCGTCGCGGCGTATCAAGACGGAAATGCTCGTGCAGATGGACGGTGTCGGCAAAGACAGCACCGGTGTCTTGGTCCTGGGCGCAACCAACATTCCCTGGCAGCTCGATGCCGCCATCCGCCGTCGTTTCCAGCGCCGTGTCCACATCTCCCTGCCCGACATTGCCGCGCGCACCACCATGTTCAAGATTGCCGTCGGCGAGACGCCCACAACCCTCCAGTCAAACGACTACCGCGAACTCGCCAAGCTCGCCGACGGCTACTCCGGTTCCGACATTACCATTGCCGTCCAGGACGCCCTCATGCAGCCCGTGCGCAAGATCCAGCAGGCAACGCATTTCCACGCCGTCACCGACAAGGACGGCAACCGCAAGATGACTCCGTGCTCGCCCGGTGCGCCCGACGCGCAAGAAATGACGTGGGACGACGTGGACTCGGAAGAGCTGCTGGAGCCCATGGTGGAGTTCAAGGACTTTGTCAAGGCCATCAAGGGCAGCCGGCCGACGGTGTCCAAGGAGGACCTGACGCGGAACGCGGAATGGACACACGAGTTTGGTAGCGAGGGCGCGTAGTTGTGGAATGGGTGTGGATATTTTGCAGAAGCACGGCGTTCACGGTGTTCTTTTTTCTCTGTTCGTGGTTATTTTGTCTGTCTTTTGTGGTTTATATGTTTGTCTCATTTACGGCGAGCGCCATTTACACAGTTAATTGTATTTTGTATCAATGTACATGTCACATTTACAAAAGCATGTATTCAGTGTCAATAATATCAGTGCGAGAATAAAATAAGCGAACAATAGATTTTGAAGATCATCTAGAAGTGCTCCTATTATTTTGTCCTATAAATGAAGAAAGGGACGAAACTCCAAGCCAAGAAATCCCACCAGAAACTCCAAAAAGAACAACAGAAAAGAAAGATACAAAAAGCAGGAGATATAACAGACAGATGTGGGTAGAATCAGTCAAAGATCAGAGAAATGCCGCAAAACAAATCAGTGCCCAAGAAAAGGAAACGAAAAAAGCAATGCAAGAATCAAAACGCAGTGCCCAAGATAGAAGAACAGACTCGAAAACAAACAATCAGAATACAGACGAGGCAAGGCGAGACACCTATGCGGACGACTTCTTCTTCTTCTTCTTCTTTTCCGGCTCGTCCACGTCCATGGCACCTGCGTCCAGCGACTTGCGCTTCTCCTTCTTCTCCTTCTTCTCTTTCTTCTCCTTCTTTTCCTTCTTGTCCTTCTTCTCCTTCTTGCTGATCTTCTTCTCGGCCTCGGCCTCCTCGTCCTCGGAGACGTCGTCCATGTCAATGTCGACATCAGCGGGACCAGAGCCAGAGCCGCCGGCGTCGGCCAGAACCTTGGCCATGGCCTCGTTCATGGCGTCAATGTTGGTCATGGGCTTCTTGCCCGACGCAAAGAACTCGAGACGGTCCTCGAGCTGCTGGCGCATGACCTCGCCGAAGCGCGACGTCGGCTGCTCACTAAAGCTGTCGACACGGGCAGCAATGCTGCACTTGTTGGCGAGGTAGCGCGAGATGCGGCCCTTGTGGCGGGGGCCGGAGCGGCCAATGAAGGAGCTCTGGTAGATCAGGCCGTACTTGGGGGTGTTGCCCTTGGTCTTGAGCGCGCGGAACAGGGCCTTCTCGGCACCCAAGATCTGCAGCGTCGAGGCAGGGTACTTGGCCAAGCTGGTCAGGGAGCCGGCGTGCGAGATGAGGCGGGCCGCGACAGGCGTGCCCAGGATCACCTGCAGGTTGGGGGCGACAATGCCCATCTTCTTCTCGAGCGACGAGGCCAGGGTCTGGCGGTAGGCGGCAAGCTTGGACACGGCCGTGGCAAACGACTTGACCATGCCCAGATCCTCGGCGTTGATGTCCTGGCCCATGGACACCTTGGCCGCGTCCAGGATGGCCTGGGCGCGGTCGCCGTCTTCGCTCAGAACAGCGGCAATGTCGTGCAGGCGGTCGTCGGTCAGCGTGCTCTTGTTGCCGATGACGAGCACCAGGTTGGCGTACAGCACATTGTCCGACACGATCTTGATCAGCTCGGGGAAGTGCCAGCCGTACCACTCGCGCACGCGCATGCAGCCGCTGTTGATCGTCTTGTCGAGCGCATCGAGCGTGGCGATCTGCTGGATAATGTGGTTGTCGTTCTTGTGGATGTTGAACTTGACGCCCGAACGCGAGAAGGCGTGGCCCATACCCAGGTGGGCACGGCTCATGTCGCCGTCGTGCAGGCCCTTGAGAAGCTTCTCGGCATACTGGCGGATGCCACGCAGGAGAGCAGCGACCACCTCGGACGTCTCAATCGTCTCGCACTCGACGCCGGGGAACCGGCTGCTGATATCGCTGGCCAGGTTCTTGTCCGGCACGCCCAGCACGACCTTGCTCTTCTTGCCACTGGTCTTGGGCAGGCTCAGCTCGAGGACGGAGGCCAGGTACTCGGAGACGATACCCTCGGACAGCTCGTTCAAGTTCTCGAGACCCTCGGCGTGGTTTCTGACGGAGAGGTTAGTATCGATATATTCGGGAGAAACAAGAAGATAAAAAGAAATATTCCATCATTGGGCGCCCTATACACACCTCCACGGCGAAAAGTTCACCAGCTTGACCATCTTGCCAAACTTGGCCAGGTCCGACATGGAATCCTGGACCTCCTTGAGGCGGACGCCAACGCTGTCGGCCTGGTGCACGACCTCGAAGACGCCATAGCCGACCGCCGAGTCGTAGAGGATGTAGTTGACGCTCGCCATTGTGAATGTCGTGGGAGGAGGGATGGGGGGGTTGGCGACGTTGGTTGTTGATGGGGGAGGAGGGAGGTCGAAAAGTCGAGTGTGAACAAGAGCAAAAACGAAGCTTTTTTTCTTTGGTGGTCGGGGCTCTGTTTTCTGCCAGGCCAAACTTTTTTTTTCATTAGCGCCAATTCGAGGGAAAATAAGTGGGTCGTTTTGCATACAAGATCAGGTGATGTGTCACGCTCGTTTCTTATCTTATCGCCGGATAATACTGCCACCGCCCCCGTGTAAGCCAAAACCAGGGAACAAACCAGACAGTGCACTGCCAACATGCTGCTCCAAACAGTGGATCTTGCTGGTTCCTGGCGGTGGAGCTGTTCACTCTGCCACTGTCCAGTGAGGCTTGGGGCTGGGCGTGGGCTGCCGGAGCTGAAGCAAGAGCTCCTCTCTGATGCTCAAGAGGGGATGCATGAGTGGGCTGTGAATTGCGTGGCATGCTTGGCCAAACATCGGGGCTGCGAGTCGAGGACATAAATTGAAGTCGATTTCGTCTCATTTTCACCTTTGCATCGTTGAGAGCACGTTGTGTTACTCGAAAGCGCCCTGTTCCCAATCGTCAAATCCCCTCCCATCCAGCTTCAGTTGCGTCACTGATCAGTGACCCCTCGGGTGCTCCTGCCACACTCGCCAATTAGGCTCCTGCCAGTTTTGTGCTCCCACACGGACGACTCGGCATCCTTCCACAATCATTTCCAGGAATCGAAATATCTGGTCAATTCGTTTCAATTTTACTGCTTATTCATTCTCGTCCTACTCGACACCCGCCACCATCAACATGGCTACACCACGCGGCTACCGTTCGGTAGTCTACTTTGCCAACTGGTCCATCTATGTCCGCGAATACCGGCCCCAACATCTGCCCGCCGAGCACATCACCCACATTCTCTATGCTTTTGCCAATGTCCGGCCGGAAAGCGGCGAAGTCGTCCTGACCGACATGTGGGCCGACACAGGCATTCACTGGGAGGGCGACACCTGGGACGACCCGGGGTCGGGGGTCAACAATATGTATGGCTGCATGAAGCAGATCAACATCCTCAAGAAACGCAACCGCAATCTCAAAGTGTTGCTGTCCATTGGTGGCTACACAAACTCATCCAATTTCACCGGTCCGGCCGCCCGTCCAGAGGGCCGTGCTCTCTTTGCCGAAAGTGCGGTCAAGCTCGTCAAGGATCTTGGGTTTGACGGCCTCGACATTGACTGGGAATATCCGCAAAACGCCGCGGATGCCGCCAACTATGTCCAGCTTTTGCACGAGTGCCGCACGGCATTGGACGCCTACGGAGAGTCGCTCGGCCCCAACCGCTACCACTTTGAGCTGACTGTCGCCTGCCCGGCCGGCCCAGACAATTTCCAGAAGCTCGACGTGCCGGCCATGGACCGCTACCTCGATTTCTGGAACCTCATGGCGTACGACTTTGCCGGGCCCTGGCACAGCGTCGCGGCCCACCAAGCCAACGTTTACCCGCACCAGACGAAGCCCGAGATTACGCCTGCGAGCGCCGCCGTGGCCGTGCACTACTACCAGTCCCGCGGCGTGCCCACAAACAAGATTGTGCTCGGTCTGCCGCTGTATGGTCGTTCCTTTGCCAACACCAACGGCCTTGGCCAACCATACGAGGGCACGGGACCTGGCTCCTTCGAAGCCGGTATCTGGGACTACAAGGCGCTGCCGCCGCCCGATGCTCAGGAGCAGTACGACCCCGAGACGATTGCGGCCTCCTGCTACGATCCCACAACTCGTACGTTTTTCACGTACGACACACAGCAGTCAGCACTGGCCAAGGCTACATTCATCCAGGACCGCGGACTGGGCGGTGCCATGTGGTGGGAAGCAAGCAATGACCGCGAGGGGCCGGCGAGTCTGATCCGGACCATGTCCAATGCCCTTGGCGGGCCGGCAAACCTCAAGCAGCAGCCCAACTGCATCACATACCCCGAGTCGCAGTATGATAACCTGCGGAACGGCACTCTTGGTTGAGAAGACGCGGCTTGACATGAGGACTAGATATGATTTGATATAGTGGTCTGGACTTGACATTTTGGATACATATTAACACTTACGTTCTGACATAGTGGACGACGACATGAATACATCAATGATAGCAAGTATGAATAAAGACACAAGGCACAAAGCACAAAGCACAGCAAGAGATCACATGGGGAACGAGTAGACAACGGCGATCAGAACGAACTTGTAATTTAGATCAACCCAACGCCGTTGGAGAAGGCGGGCCATGGTTAACCTTTCCATGCACCAGCACGTAACAAAAAGCAATATAGAAAAAGATTTGTGTTTCGCGTTTCACAATTCCTCAAGGTATCATTCCATGAGTGCGCTACTCAAGTTTTGTAGTCATTTTTCCTAACCCATAATCCCGATTTTGATTTTTCCCAGAGACAGCACGCTTAGTCCTTGTTCTCGCCGAAGACGTAGGTCAGGTGGCAGCGGCCGCAGTACTGGCGGTCCTGCATGGCAGCCATGAAGACACCGGCACCGCACTGAGGAGAGGTTAGTGATGAGCAACACAGATAGATTGTTAGGGGTAATTGGTAATTAGGGGTGCGGGTGGCTTACAGTCTCGTTGGGGCACTCGCGGCGGAGACGCTCGATCTTGCCATCGCCGTCGACCTTGTAGTACTTGAGAACAGCCAACTTGGTCTTCTTGCGCTTGTGCTTGATCTTCTTGGGGGTGGTGTACACCTTCTTCTTGCGCTTCTTGGCGCCACCACGCAGGCGCAGGACCAGGTGCAGGGTGCTCTCCTTCTGGATGTTGTAGTCGGAGAGGGTGCGGCCATCCTCGAGCTGCTTGCCAGCAAAGATCAGGCGCTGCTGGTCAGGAGGGATGCCCTCCTTGTCCTGGATCTTCGACTTGACATTGTCGATGGTGTCGGAGCTTTCCACCTCAAGGGTGATGGTTTTACCCGTGAGGGTCTTGACGAAAATCTGCATCTTGCCTGCTGGAAAAGGGTCAGTGGACTGAAAGGGGAAGGAGATACGAGTCTCGAAGAGACGAGGAAAAAGAGCTCCGCGGGTTTCACATCGTGATCATCCTTGTCGTCTTCTCCGATTCTTTGTCGGTGTCGAGTATCGCGCGGATGGAAAGGGTTGAAACTTCAACCAGAGAGGCCAAAAAAGAAAGAGACAAAAGAGACAAAAATGACACAGAACGCCAGGGTATCATCGCAAGTCGTCAAGTCGTCAAAAGTGTCAAGTCGTCGAGTTGTAGAATCATAACTCGGCCGCCGAAAGTCGAAACATCGAAAAGAGACCGAATCAAATAAGGATGATCGTGATGGAACGCCTCGCAGAAAGCATCTTGAGCGGCTTACCTAGCAATAGGAATTGCGTCCTAGGCAAACTTCAGATTCTTTTTGGTGAGGGGGTTGACGAGAGGAAAGAGAGAAGAGAAGGAGAAGATTTTTGGATGCACCCTATCAGTAGAAAAGGGAAAAGGTTTTGGGCTGGGGCGAAAAAGCGGGTCCTGCAAAGGGCAGAGACACGAAAATTATTTCGCTCTGCTTCCAGTGCTTTTTGTGGCAAGTCTGGTGCCACTGTATTATTAATACGGCCTCAGGGTCGGAGTTTGGGGCGAAAAATGCATTTTCAATGTGGGAGAACACAGTGGTGGTTGCAATCAGGTGCTAGTGCAGCACTGTCTTTGAATTGTCAGAAAGGTCACGTGCAAATAGGGCTCAGCACTAGCGTGGGTTTGGCCCTTGAAATTTTTGGTGGGCTGTCCCTGCCAGCGCCTGGAGCTGGAAAAGCGAAACGCCGCCAGTTGTGCGTTCCCCGTAAAAGCGACTTTTTTAGTGGGGCAGCACCAGACGTGCGAAATAACTGACTTTTTTTCATGGGCTATTTGACACTCGATTCTTCTCTCCTCTCTTTCCCTTCTCTTTTCTCTCGACAACCACCACCACCCAACAACCCCTTTTGAGATCAACAACCGACCTCAAATCGCCAAGATGGTTAAGAAGAGAAAGAACAAGTACGTCGACTTGAACGAAACGAGCAGATGATGCGATGGTCGTCACCGCAATCGTCACGATGGCCACCGCCACGAAAACTCCCTCGAACAATTGCTAACATCTCCCAGCGGCCGCAACAAGAAGGGCCGCGGCCACGTCAAGCCCATCCGCTGCTCCAACTGCTCGCGGTGCACGCCCAAGGACAAGGCCATCAAGCGGTTCACCATCCGCAACATGGTCGAGTCTGCTGCTATTCGTGCGTTTTTTTCCTTGTTTCCTCGCTTCGCTCGCTTTTTCGTCCCGGCCTTTTTGCTAACAGAACAGGTGATATCTCGGACGCTTCGGTCTTCGCCGACTACACCGTCCCCAAGATGTACCTTAAGCTGCAGTACTGTGTGTCTTGCGCCATCCACGGCAAGATTGTTCGGTACGTTTGTCTCCGGGAGAGACAGCCACGCCTGGGCTGCTGTTTTAGACAAAGACTCTTGTCGACGACACGGCCTGGCGTGAGCGGCTGAAAGAAGAACCTTGGACGGCTCGCGTGTCTCTCCCAGACGGCGGACATAGCGTTCTTTGGCGACTTTGAGTTGAAAGTCATCAGGGAGCGCATGTCACGCCGTAATTCTGCTCCTGCATCCCATACAGCCCCAGTATGACCCCGCAGGAGCGCCTTCAGAACCCAGATTTGCTAACATGATGCTCACAGTGTCCGCTCCCGTGTCGGCCGTCGCAACCGCGCTCCCCCGCCGCGTGTCCGGTACAACAAGGACGGCAAGAAGGTCGTCCCCACCCAGGCCAAGACCCCCACTGCTTAAATTTTATTCAATGGAAACAATAAACAAAATTTGACGGCTGTCACTTCTTTCTCTTTGCTTTATCTCTCTCTATGATGACGATGTAAATGAAGGGAAAGGAAACGCTGGCGTTTTCTTTTTTACTACGGTTTTTGAAATTTGGGCGAAACAAAAAGGGTTTAACGGCAACAAAACTGGGTGTGGGCGTTGGATGACCCAGAAAGCTGGCAAGGAGGTCCAGACAAGAGTGTAGTCTTACAGTTCTATCTTATCTAGAAATATGAGGCACGCCTTGTCGGCCTCTGCTGCCGGGACAAAGCCCGTAAAAGGGCAGATGTCTCGGGGCCGGCCTATGAATTCCAACATTGACGAACTTTGATGAAATGGCAAACAAAAGGAACGTAGATGTCATCTAGTGCAGATATGTGGTGCGTTCTTGCCACAATAGTTTATTCTTTTTCAATGATGCCTTCAATAACCGTACCTTTTCATGTGATATTTTGATGTGCACATGCAAATGTTTATGTTTCTCTATTGTGATTATGCTGCCTCCACGTGGCTACTCCGTATAACTACCGTTGTTTCGTTGTGGTCTGGCATGATTTGTGAACATTGCCGTCTCGGTTCTGGATGCCAACCACAATATCTAATTATGTCGTGCCCTATGTCGAGATTATGCAGTCTTCTCGATATAATCACGTGTATCGCTGCCGCAAAATACGGCGCAAAGAGTTTTACGGGTGCAACAACAGATATAACAGCTGCCCAATTAGGCATCGTTCAAATGTCACTAGGTATGCCGTCATGGTGCTGGTGCCGACTGCTCCTGTCGAGACACACTGTTCCATCAATTGTGTTTTCAACCGCAGTTCCAATCATCCCCTTAACCACCCCTCCTCATTTCTTATCGCTGCATGCCACTGCCCGGAGCATATCGAGAACCTCGCTTCTCTCGCACGTATTGGCCCTGGCCGTCCAGTCGCCACCAAGGCCGTCGTGCTGACGGCCGTTTGAATACGATGATATCAGGAGGGCGGCGATCAGTGCAGTATGCCAGACGTTGAGAGCAGGGATGCAGGATAATTTGTCGCGATAAGGGGTTGGTGATGGTTGTCTGTATGAGTGTTCTCGTATTGCAAGGTAGGAGACAGACGGGATCGAGGAAGCAAAAAGGACGAGAATAGAGCGAGATACAGATATTTAAGGCGTCTGGTACGTCACATTAGTCCTGGGAGACCGTCGTCTTATTCAACAATAAATCAACAAACTCAATCGGAAAAGAAAAGAAAGTGCACGAAATAGTAATAAAAATCCACCGACTGGTTAAATAAAAGTATAAAAATAGTACAAAAGATCAGAACACAAAATCGATTTCATTACTGCTTTCCGCATTCCAGAGCGTATGAAAAAGCATCACCTGCCTCTGTTGTGCATCCCGGGTTTGCGGGGAACAAGACCGCCACTTTTCCAGTGAGGTCATCATGATCACCAAATTTGGGATTCGGAAAAGGGATGTTGTAAGACGGTTGGTTCGGAAGCATGCTAGCCCTGCGCCTTAGGGGAATGTACAGGTACTTTGCGCTCCACGCCTTGTTTTACCCCCATCTGGGGTAGGTCACCTTCACATTTCTGGTAGTCTTTTAGCGCGATTCCTGTGTCTCTCGGCGGGCGGCTTTAATTGAGCCGCCAAAAGCCGAGTCGATCGCCGCTCTTGGCCGTTTCTAACAGCCAGATCTCCCAACGGCTGGCGTCTCTGGGACACAACAAACACCCTCTCTAAAAACGCGGAACAGGCTGCGCAGTTCGAGGGAGAATCCCGCGGTTTGCAAAAGCCTTGGAAAGCCTTGTAAAGCCTTACGGAAATCTCACTAGGGCTGTGCCTACCTTGTTACCCCTTTGGGTGTTATTGTAGTTATTTGGAGAATCTGTGAGGATGCGGTACTGAGCTATGTTGGTGCATGTGTCTTCCTATTACGTAGAGGCCCGTCGAGTCCGTACTGGAAATTGAAAGGGATGCCAACAGGAAGGCACGGGCGAGACGGGGAAGAGGGGAAGCAAGAAGAAAGACAACGGAGGGAAGGAGCGAAGCATGTTGGAATTTAAGATGTAGCCTTTTGTCGTCCCTTCCTGTCGAGCTGTTGAGCTATCGTCCCTTCTTTCCATTTTGATCATTTCTGGTCCCCTCAACTTCCCCTTTTTGGGTTGCCTCCTTTCTGAGCAGATGATTCTCCATTCATTGTAAATATCACCTATCACCACCGACTTACACCCATTTGATCGTGGTCTCCCCACCTGCCTCGTTATCTGTTACCACCCATCATGGACTTCAACTTCGGCCATCTCCTCGCCTGGGGCGGGATGATACTCGCTGCCGGGGTGGCTTACGTGCGTTTCCCTTATGGTGCAAAATAGTTTTTTTGTTCTTTTATTCTTTGACTCTTTTACTCTTTTATTGCTGTTTGTGACCTCACTCTTCTAACATCCTCTCTAGCTCGCCGGCGCCATCGTCTACCGCCTCTTCTTCCACCCGCTCGCCAAGTACCCGGGCCCGTTCCTTGCCAAGATCACCGATGCCTACATGCTGTATTTCAGCTGCAAGGGCGACCGGCACCTCGAGTTCTGGCGGATGCACGAACGGTACGGCCCCGTCGTCCGGTTTGGCCCCAACAGCGTCTCCTTCAACAGCAACGTTGCCCTCAAGGACATTTACGGCTTCAAGGCCAACGTGGGCAAGGCCGAGTTCTACGATGCTTTCGCGCACCCGGCACACAACACGCACAACGCCCGCGACAAGCAGCAGCACGCCCGCAAGCGGCGCGTGTTGTCGCATGCCTTTTCGGACAGCGCCGTCAAGGAGGCCGAAAAGTACATCTTGGCCAATGTGCGCACGTTCTGTGACGTGCTCGGCGGCAAGGCGGGCTACAATGCAGCGGCTCCTGTGCCCGGCTCGTCTGGCAACGAAAAATGGGTGGGGCCGGTCTGCATGAGCGACCAGTGCAACTACCTGGCCATGGACATTCTGGGCGACCTGTGCTTTGGCAAGGCCTTCCACATGCTCGAGTCGCCCGAGAACCGGTACGCCGTGGACCTCGTCAGCATGGCGGCTTTGAAACATTTGATTTGCGGCACCATGATGACGGTCGAGAAGCTGGGTCTGGACAAGATCTTCTTCCGCAAGGTTGCCGCTGGTCGCGCCCGCTACGCCGAGTACAGCGGCCAACAGCTGGCGCAGCGCATGGCTCTGGGCGACGACACGGACCGCCGCGACTTCTTTTACTACTTGCTCAAGGCAAGGGACACGGAGACGGGCGAAGGCTTCACCAAGCCCGAGCTCTGGGGCGAGTCCAATGTTCTCATTATTGCAGGCTCCGACACGACGTCCACCGGCATGGCCGCCACGTTCTTCTATCTGGTGCGCCACCCCGACGCCCTGGCAAGGGTCACGGAAGAGGTGCGCTCGGCCTTTTCCGACGTTGAAGAGATCCACTCCAGCCCCGCTCTGACCGGCTGCACCTACCTCCGCGCCTGCATCGACGAGGCCATGCGTTTGTCGCCCGCGGTCGGCGGTCTGTTGCCCCGCGAGGTCCTGGCGGGCGGTGCACAGATTGATGGCCACACCATCCCCGCCGGCACTGTTGTGGGCACACCGCACTACACCATCCACCACAACGCCGCCTACTACTCGCAGCCGTGGGCGTACATGCCGGAGCGCTGGATCGCCGGTAGCACTCTGCCCGGCAGCAAGCACGGGGTGACCGACGACGACGTCCACCTGGCGCAGTCGGCCTTCTGCCCCTTCAGCATCGGCCCCCGCGGCTGCATCGGCAAGGGCCTGGCGTACACAGAGATGACGACGACGCTGGCACGCACACTGTTCCTCTACGACATCCGCAGGGCGCAAGGCGTGGCCGACCCCGGCGAGGGAAATGCTGGTGCTGAGTGGGGCCGCCACCGGCCTGAGGAGATGCAGATGCTTGACACGTTTACGAGCACGAAGCACGGCGTGATGCTGGACTTTAAGCCGCGTGTGTAAGGGAGTGGTAGATTGATAATGTAGGAATGCTACGGTGACTTTGCTTTGCAACTGCTTTACATGAGCGGGCTGGAAACGATTGGCCGTTACCTGTTTAAACACAAAGGATAGCAAATCAGCCAATGAATCCAATATGAATCATGTCACAGACACTTGTGCAGCAATTCATGAATGAACGAAGCAGCAACCGACACAAAGCGGGGCCGATATACATTAATAAGATGTAGCTATCTGAGATATTATGTTGCGATGGTGAGTTTGATAATGATGTGCCATGTCTAGGAAAGTTCAAAGTTTGCCAGACATGGAGAGAAGGGATAAGTGATGAGCGGTTTCGGACGGGTTCACCAATTTTGGTGGGGAGGGCTGCGCTTAGGCATGGTTGTCCTCGACCATCTGGGCCTTGGTCTGAGGAGTATGGCCGCCGAAAGCAGCCTCGCCGTCGAAGATGACGGCAATCTCCTCGAGGGTGCGGCCCTTGGTCTCGGGGAAGAAGAACCAGACGACGACAATCTCAATGGCGATGATGACAATGTAGACAATGTAGTAGCGCCACGAAATGGCCTCCATGGCGACGGGGTTGGCGTAGCCGTTGAAAATCAGGCAGCAGGTGCCGGCAATCTGCATAATGTTGGTGCCCTTGGCGCGCAGGTGGGTGGGCAGGACTTCCGTCACATAGACCCAGGGCACGCCGTTGAGGCCGGCATTGTAGGCGGCGTTGTACAAAAAGATCATGGCGACGACGCCGGTGCCGAGGCTGCCGTTGACAAAGTTCTGCTCCTGGTTGATGGCTGACAGGATCGTCCAGACAATGTAGGTGACGAGCATGCCGACGGTCGAAAACAAAAACAGGCGGCGGCGGCCGACAATGTCGATAAACGAGGCCAGAATGATCGAGATGACAAAGTTGAAGACGTTGAGGCCGCCGTTGATGCGCAGCTGCTGCGGCGCCGACGTCAGGCCGATCGAGTTGAGGATCAGGTGCAGGTAGTACGACGTCAGCCCGTTGCCGGAAAGCTGCATCATGCACGGGACAAAGATGATAATGAACAGCCGGTGGCGGTTGCCCTTGCCGTTCAAAAACTCGCGGTACCGGGACGAGCTGGAGACCTTGGCCGTCTCAATGTGGGCGATAATCTCCTTCATCTCAAAGTCGACCAGCGGCGAGGACTCGTCGCCGCCGGCGTGGTACTTGACGAGCACCTTGCGGGCCTCCTCGTGGCGGTCCTTTTGGACCAGGTACCGCGGCGACTCGGGCATGAGGTACACAAACAGGACCTGCAGCAGCGGGAAGAAGCCCTGCAGCAGCGACGGGATGCGCCAGGCCCACGACTGGCCCGGGCCCATAAAGTAGGTGCCGTACGTGACCCAGGCGGCCAGCAGCGAGCCCAGGTACCACAGGTTGTTGTAGTAGCCCGTCAGCACGGCGCGGTGCGTCGGGTAGGCCAGCTCGGCAATAAACATGGGCGACGCCTCGACGGCAATCAGGCCGCCAAAGCCAATGACCATGCGCGACGCCAGGAACATGGCATAGTTCTGGGCCGCGCACTGCAGAGCGGCACCGATCACCAGCAGCAGCGAGCCGATAAAGATGGGGAACCGACGGCCGGTGTGGTCGCAAAGCCACGGGGCAATGGGGAATGCCAGGATCTGGCCAAAGACAACGCCGTTGGACAGCGAGCCGAGACGCGAGCCCGTGGGCGTGTGGAAGAAGTTCTGCCACTGGTCCATGGACTGCAGGCCGTTCAGCATGGAGCCGTCGTAGCCGTTGGTGGTCGACGAGAAGTAGGGGATGATGATCAGCAGGTTGAGCAGCAGCAGATGGCGCTGCTTGTACCAGGGCGGCGCATCTTGGGGCAGGACCTGGCGGATGTCCCACTCAGCCTGGTTCTCGGGCAGGTGCGCGATGGCAGAGGCGTCCCTGGGGTTTTCGAGGTCGGCATGGTTGGCCGAGACGGTCGTTTTCTCGTCCATGGTGTGGTCGTGGGCTGGTGATATAAAAAAAAAAAAAAAAAAAAAATAAAAACAAAAATAAACAGATAGTGGATGATGGGAGAAAAAGAAAATCAAAGAATGGGAATCAAATAGTATATAAAAGCGAAGAGAGACGAGAACTTGTCGAGATCAACCTTTGTTGTCCGTGCTCTGGATGCGAGAACCAGTGGCGATGAGGATCAACAAACTCCTGATCAACATGGCAGCCACATGGCCGGATATATATATTTCTGTTGACGTGAACGTGGAAAGGGGGAGAACTGAGAAAAAAGTCTGGTAAGAGCGAAAACGAGTAAAGAGCGACGTGACAAGGATCGAGACTCGCTAGGCCCGAAGCTTTGGCCTGGTCCTTCTCTGGTCAGTGCTTGTATTGTGCATTGGTCGACTGATCGTCCGAGGTTGTGGCCGTGATGTTGCACCACCAGACTGGAGAAGAAACGTGAGTACTCCGTAAAGACGAAAACGGAAGGGAAAGGGGAATTGTGGAATAGTGGAAGATGGGGCAGAGGAAAGACAGTACAACTCAGATCCTGGCCGAAACTCCGCATGCAACCCAAGACCCGGAAGGCTGGAGAGACTGTGCACGACGCTGTCTTCTTTTGATTTTGTACGTTGTGCTCGTCCTTTTCTTCCCCGCTCTCGGCTGTTGACCCCAAGGGGAAGAAAAAAAACGAGTGCAGAGAGGGAAGGGGAACAAGATGGAGGGTGAGGTGAGACTGGGAAAATCTGGAGAAGGGAGGAAATGTGGGGAGCAGAAAGTAAGAAAGGCCCAAAGAAAATACGAAAATAAGAAAATAAGGACTGGAGAAATTGGGACTGAAAGACCGTACGTGAGAGTCACAAAATAGCACCAGCAAATGGAAAAAGGAAGGGCGTAATGAGGGTACAAGAGAAGTATGAGAACGAGGGACGAAGACAAGCATCCGACGTCAAACATCCTCCATGTCCTACTTGGCACCCGGCAAAAGAGCCGTCTTCGGCCCTACCCAGTCACACTCTGCACGAGGGCAAACGACAGCACAGAAAATACGTCGTAAAGAATAAAAAAAAAAAAAAAAAAAAAGACGGCTAATAGGTCGAGAGGGGAAACAATGACCGGGGCAGACGGCGGAAAACAGGAGGATCGGCATGCCGGGTGGTGTGGCCAGACCCCAGATTTGATGGAGAGAAACGGGGGACGAGCAGGGGAATAAGACCGAGTGGTGGTGAGTTGCAAGCTTGTGAGGAATTGGGAGTGAAAAGACTGGGAAACAGAGGAAAAACGGAAAGCAAAGCGGCTGAAATCTCTCCAAAGAAGGACGGCCAAATTACTCAACACAAAGACAAAAACTCGCCCAAACAAACTCATATGCAACCCACTCTCTGCTGAGGAAAACTGCAGATTCCGGGTTTACTTTGTCGGCTTTCTTTCCCTGGGGAACATGTGCCAGAAAAAAAGAGAAGAGAAAGAAAGACGTGGAGATCGGGGGACTAACACTAACACGCGGTGTGGAGTCGGAGAGGAGGGCACGGGCCAATCACAGGCGCCAATTGACCAAGATTTTGGCGGGTCCGTTGGATGGGAGGGTCCGCCCGATACTCCGCGCCTTCCTGTTCGGTCTGGTGTGCGAGGAGGAGGGGACGCCAGAGGACAGAAGGCCCCTTCCATTTTGTCGGTGGAGGTGACCACAGATGACAACCATCGCTCTTGCCTCTTGCCCCAGATTTCGACTCCATACTTTCGCTCCTGCCCCAGTTTCTTATTCTTTCTTTTCTTTTGTGGCGGTTGTTCTTTCCTCCCGCGTGTTTTCTCGTGTAGTGTCTTGCCTTGTTCCTTCCTTTCTCTGCCTCGTCCTGCTTTCCGCGGCATCACGACATTTTTGTCTCCCCCTTTCTGTTTTTCTGTCTCCTGGTTGTTGAATTAAACTTCAGCCAAGACAAAACGGCCCGTTCAGTCAACACTCCGTCTTCAGCCTCACAGACGTCCTCTGCGCCGCGGAGTTTCGGGTCACGTATCGCCTCGATCTTTTAATTCTATTATCTTCCCCGTCATCCATCGCTCATGTCGTCGTATACGAACCCCGGTGCAGTGGATGCTCACGGCCAGAGCCATGGAACTGTCAATGCCAATGGCCATACGCTTCCTCACAATCTGAGCCACAGTATTAGACACGGCCAGCCGGGGCAAAGTCACAGCATCAGTCACAGTCACCACTCCACAAGTCCGCATTCCCATACGTCCCATAGTCCGCACCAGCACCAACACCAGCAAACCCAGTCCCACTCGCACACTCACTCTCACCAATCGACAAGTCCCGTCGCGTACTACAGTGGCCACGCGCACGGCTATGCGCCGGTCGTTTCCGACCCGGTCTTGTCTTATCCTGTATCAGAGACCACAGGCGCAACTACGCCTCTCTCTGCTGTCACTGCCACTACGCACGCGACGTCGACAAGCCCACCTTCCCTTTTACCGCTGCCCGTCTCGTCCGCCATGCGCGCCCCACAGATGTCCTCGTCGCCCAGCCCGACGGCGTCGATGAACGGTGCTGATCCTCAGAAACCCGCCTCTACGTCTGCTCCTACTGCAGCACCCAAAAGAAAGCTGCCCCGGGCGGCGGCTACGTACCCGCGCAAGCGCGCCACCCAGGCGTGCCTGACGTGCCGGTTTCGGCGAACAAAATGCGACAATGCGCGCCCGGCGTGTGCCGCGTGTGTGCGGCTGGGCGCCGACTGCTCGTACCGGGAAGCGGACCACTCGACGTTTGACCCGGCCAGCCTGACCATCCTGAACCGGCTAGACGAGCTGGAGCGGCTGTTCAGAGAGAGCAAGACGGACGCGGCGGCCGCGGCGGCGGCGTCGGCCGTTGCAGCAGCTTCTTCCGTGCTGCCTGCTACGGGCTTACCAGTTCCAATACCATCCGCTGGCGCCGCTGCCAACGCCGGCGCCGGCACCCGACACAGCATCGACGCATGCAGCCCTGCTTCGGCCGCCTCCCAGGCGCAGAGCGACCACAGCTACGCCGTCGACGTGTGGTCGCGCGAGAAGCGGCCACAAGTGAGCATCGACGCCGTGCTGCAGTGGGCGCCGCTCAAAGACGAAGGGTTCACCACGCGCATGTTCCCGTCGCCAAGGCGAGACGACGGGGCGTCGCCCGAGACGAATGGAGCAACTGCAAATACAAATACTAATACAAATACAAATGGGGGCTGGAGAGGCGGCATCGACCTCGACTTGCCGGCGGCTGACGCCGTGCTGCGCAGCTTCTTTGACAATGTGCACGTGTTCAACCCGATCCTCGAAGAAGAAGACGTCCAGGACTATGTCAAGATGATCCGGTTCCAGGGCATCGGGTGGGACGCTGTGTCCTGCTTGACACTGCTGATCTATGCCCTCGGCACGGTGTGCACCATGTTTGGGCGCGACTACGGCGGTGAGGTGGCCCTGCCCTCCGAGTTCCGGCAGTCGGCCAGTTTCCACGAGGCCGAAGCATACTTTCTGGCGGCGCAGAAGCGCATGGGCATGCTGCTGTGTCGCAGCGGCGTCATTGACGCACAGTGCTTCTTTCTGGCTGGCGTCTACCTCATGACAACGCTGCGGCCCGTCGAGGCGTGGAAGATGTTTGTGCAGGCGCTGGCGTGCTGCCAGGGGTTTTTGGTCCCGGACGACGGGGCGGTGCCGGCCACATCGCCGGCGACCGAGTCGACGCCAGGCGGTGGCAGCGGCGAGGACGGCTCCAACCCAAAACGGCGCATCTACTGGGCATGCTACAAGTCGGAGCTCGAGCTGCGGCTGGAGCTCAATCCATCGCAAAAGGATGTGTGGGACCTGACGTACCCGACCTTTTTTCCCTCGCCGCCCGACGCGCTGAAAGCGCGGGACGAGACCGCCTGGTACTTTTACCTGGCCGAGATCGCGCTCACGCGGCTCAAGAACCGCATCCTGAGCCACCTCTACAAATCCGACAAACAGGCCACCAAGGAGAGCAACATTGAGTACATTCTCGACTTTGAGGAGCAGATCCACGCCTGGCTCGGGTCGCTGCCGCCGCCCCTGGAGCTGTCGGCCACGCTTGACGGGCGCGACCAGGACAACACGACCATCCGCAACGACGGCCGCGAACAAAACGAGGCGTTCCGGTTTGTCCTCAACGGGCACCTGCTCGACTGCCAGGAGATCATGTACTGGCCGTTTGTTGTCGATGCCGTGCACGGGCGCACAGGCGGCCCGCCGTCCTACTCGTCGTCCTATACGTCGTCCTATACGTCGCCCTATACACCGTCCTACACGTCGTCCTACAGTTATACCGCGGCCGGCCGCCACCATGTTGCCTCCTTTCTGCGAAAAGGCCTGCGGGTCTGTGTCGACCGCATCCGCCAGAGCCGCCAGGGCTTCAAACACAGGCACCACGGGACATGGCTGATGCTGCGGTCGAGCACCCGGAGTGCGCTGGTCTTGCTGGCGGTGGCGCGATGCCCGTCGCTCGCTGCCCATTCTGGATCTGGATCTGGACCTGGCCAGGAACACTGTCTGCCGGCCGGCTGGGACGACCGCGTGGCCGACGTGGCCGACATGCTGCGGCTGTGGCAGGACGAGTCGTCGGACGTGCAGGCGATGCTGGCGGCCGTGGAGACGCTGTTGCGGACGTCGCCGATGAGAAGTGCGTAGGCCGCAGAGGGGGCACAGAGAATGGCATTTACAAGGCAGACAAGGCTGCACATAACTGTAGCTGTGTCTGATCCATATCTGACTCACACTGATTCACATCTGATTCGTTGTATATTATTCACATCAATTGTACATATTCACTTACATTACCTGTTCTATAATATGCATGTGATGCAAAACGGCAGCTTGGTCCATTCGAGCCATGTTTATTCTCCAATCTGTCGACATAGTCTAGACTTGACCGTTGAATGCGCTTATCCGGGGTCCATCAAGACCTTGACAAGGCTGCATTCAGCGCGGAGTGTACGAAGTAGCTTGTCCATGGTGTCGGGATGCTATGCTGGGCTACCATCGGCCGTGCTGGCGGTTCTATGCCAGTGGCTTGTGTGGGTCAACTGTCAACAGTCAACTGTCAACTGTGGCTCGGTGATGTTCAGGTCGTGATCCCATATTTACACTTTTGTGTACTTTGTGCGTTGTATACTCGTCTATACACGTATTCTTGCGTCAAGTTTCATCATGACGGGTCTTCAAAGTCTCCCCACATTTCCCCGCATTCTACGTGCCTGGCCTTGCCTGTTATTTATGCCTCTTTTTCTCTTTTCACCGCGTGGTGTCTTGGTTGTGTTTGTCGCGTGTTGTTGGCATGGCTGCCGATCGGCGGTTCATAGAGCCGAGTTTGCGAAATCTACACAGCACTCGGCCCGTCCGCGGAATGACGGACGTAGTCGCCGTAACCTTGCTGGTCGTCTCTTTCGCGGAATTGCGGACATGGCTTTGTGCAGGCGCCCCTCACAAAGGACCGATTTTTGTGGCTGGGCGTGCGCTAAAGTGAAGCCGGTGTTTACCCGACACTGCGCACATAGAAGGAATTCAAGATTCTTGCTCAGCAGTCTTCTTACTCCGTAGTTTGCTGTGCACGTTCTTGGTGGGATGTTTGCTTGCATAAAAACTCCGTCGAGATTCTCCGCGAGGACAGAGAAAGGAGAAAGAGCTCAGAATGTTTCCAAATCGGGTGTTTATGCACATAATTTTGTCGTCTTTTGTCGTTGTTTGTCGTTGTTTGTCGTCGTTTTGTGGGCAACTGCCCGCCATTCTTTCGTTCCCATTCTCCAAATATATCCCAAAGTCAACCCACAATAGCCCACACAATTCTCTCATTCTCTCATTTTCTTACCCAGTCTTGATCTGTTCTTCCTCTTTCTGTTTTCTGTCCCTCTTCTCTTTCGTGTCCAGATAGCTCTCCAATTCCAAGGTAGAACGCATCTCCAAGCGTCTCCCGTCCACCGTCAGCGGTTGCCACTAACGGATCGCCGGGCAGCAAACCACGTTTAAGCGGGTTCACGTAGAGTTGTAGATAAAGCTGCCGCAACGTGAGCTCTTGTTGTGCACACAACACAATCTGCCGCCCGTTGTATTGCCAGCTTCTGCCCGCACATCCTGCCCAAATATCCACTCTCTCCAAAAAAGACTGGAGAACCTGAGAACATAGCTTCGCCTCGGCAGAACATCGGAAAAATCACGGGGCAGCTCAAACGACGCAGCGACGCGCCAAGCAACGTGTAAGTGACGTTGCTGGAGGGTCCATCCTGCTTATCGTGTCGATTACGACGTATATTTGGGAGCTCTCAGCTCTCCTTTTTTGGGGCCCTTCTTTTGTTCTTTCTTCGTTCTTTCTTCTGTCAACCCCTCATCACCCCTCCTCGTCCTCGTCCTCGTCCTCGTCGACATTACAGCAGATCTACCACCATGAAAGACGCAAAGGAACTCGACATCGACGCCGTCCTCGAGCAGCTGTCGCTCGACGAAAAGGTCGCGCTGCTGCGGGGCATTGACGGCTGGCACACCAAGGCGGTGCCGCGGCTGGGCGTGCCGTCGATCCGCATGTCGGACGGGCCCAACGGCGTGCGCGGGACGCGGTTTTTCAACGGCGTGCCGGCCGCCTGCCTGCCGTGCGAGACGGCCCTGGGCGCCACCTTTGACAAAGAGCTCATCCGCGAGCTCGGCGCGCTTCTCGGCGAGGAATGCAAGGCCAAGGGCGCACACGTGCTCCTTGGGCCGACAATCAACATCCAGCGCGGCCCGCTGGGCGGCCGCGGCTTCGAGTCGTTCAGCGAGGATCCGGTCCTGTCGGGCACGCTGGCGGCGCAGTACTGCACGGGTGTGCAGGCGCAGGGCATCCTGGCGACGCCCAAGCACCTGGTGTGCAACGACCAGGAGCACGCGCGCGTGGCCGTCAACGCGATTGTCACCGAGCGCGCCCTGCGCGAAATCTACCTGCTGCCCTTCCAGCTCGCCCTCGGCCAGTCCTCGCCGGGCTGCCTCATGACGTCGTACAACAAGCTCAACGGCACCCACGCGAGCGAGCACCCGCGCCTGCTGCAGGACATCATCCGGAAGGAGTGGGGCTATGAAGGCCTCATTGTCAGCGACTGGTTCGGCACGTACTCGGTCAGCGAGGCCGTCAATGCCGGCCTCGACCTCGAAATGCCCGGCATGTCGCTGTTCCGCGGCCCTGCCCTCATCCACGCCGTCACCTCCAACAAGGTCAAGGAGTTCACCATTGACGAGCGCGTGCGCAGCGTCCTCAAGATGGTCAACGCGACCCTCAAGTCGGGCGTCCCCGAGTCGGCCCCCGAGACCATGCGCAACACCCCCGAGACCAGTGCCCTGCTGCGACGCGCCGCCGCCGAGTCGGTCGTCCTCCTCAAGAACGAGTCGAGCGTCCTGCCCCTCTCCCCCACCAAGCGCACACTCGTGCTGGGCCCCAACGCCAACACGGCCACCTACTGCGGCGGCGGCTCGGCCGCGCTGCCCGCCTACTACACCACGACGCCCCTGCAGGGCATTCGCTCCAAGGCGACCGCGCCCGACCTCGTGTCCTTCACCCAGGGCGCCTACGGCCACAAGGAGCTGCCGTTGCTGGGCGAGCACCTCCGCACCGACGACGGCAAGGTCGGCTACACCTTCCGCGTCTACACCGAGTCCCTCGACGAAAACAAGGACCGCAAGGCCGTCGACGAGCTGCACATGACCAGCAGCTCCGCCTTCCTCATGGACTACATGCACCCGGCCGTCAAGGGCGACACCTACTATGTCACCATGGACGGCTCATTCACGCCCGACGAGACGGCCGTGTACGACTTTGGCCTGACCGTCGCCGGCACGGGCCTGCTGTACATCGACGGCCAGCTCGTGGTCGACAACAAGACCAAGCAGCGCCAGGGCACCTCCTTCTTTGGCATCGGCACCCCCGAAGAGCGCGGCTCCATCTCGCTCAATGCAGGCCAGGCCTACAAGATCCACGTCGACTATGGCACCGCCCCGACGTCCTCCCTCAAGGTCGAGAACGTCGTCTCGTTTGGCCCTGGCGGCCTGCGTCTCGGCGGCGCCAAGCGCATCGACCCCGCCCAGGGCATCGACGAGGCCGTCAAGCTTGCCTCGGACACGGCCCAGTTCGACCAGGTCGTGGTCTGCGTCGGCCTCAACGGCGACTGGGAGAGCGAGGGCTTTGACCGCCCGCACATGGACCTGCCGGCCGGGTCCGACGATCTGGTGACGCGTGTGCTGGCCGCCCGCCCCGACGCCGTCGTTGTCGTCCAGAGCGGCACGCCCGTCACCATGCCGTGGGCTCCGCAAGCCAAGGGCCTGCTGCAGGCATGGTACGGCGGCAACGAGGCCGGCAACGGCATTGCCGATGTCCTCTTTGGCGACGTCAACCCGGCCGCCAAGCTGCCTCTCAGTTTCCCCGTCACCCTCCAGCAAAACCCCAGCTTCCTCAACTACCGCTCCGAGGGCGGCCGCGTCCTGTACGGCGAAGACGTCTATGTCGGCTACCGCTACTACGACGCTGTTGGCGCGGCGCCGCTCTTCCGCTTCGGCCATGGCCTGTCGTACACCAGCTTCGCCTCCAAGGATCTGTCTTTGCGTGTCTCCGAAGGCACCGTCAAGTCGTCCTCCATCGACCTGAGTGTCAGCGTCACCAACACGGGCGACCGTGCCGGCGCCGAGGTCCTCCAAGTGTTTGTCTCGCCGCCCTCAACATCGTCCATCCGCCGCCCGCCACGCGAGCTCAAGGGCTTCCACAAGGTCGCGTCTCTCGCACCGGGCGAGACCCGCTCTGTCACCCTCAACCCGATTTCTCTGGCACTCGCCACGAGCTTCTGGGACGAGAACCGCGACGCCTGGCTGAGCGAGGCCGGCGAGTACACTGTCCACCTTGTCGGCACTGGCAGCGACAACACTCTGTCGCAGACGGTTACCGTCGAAAAGTCGCGCTGGTGGACCGGCCTGCACGGCAACGTCGACGCAGCCACCAACGGTGTCAACGGGCATGCTTAGGCCTGAAGTGCCAAGGGACGTACATGATGATCTGATTTCATAGAAGAATAGAATTGTTTGTTTTGTTTCAGCCGCGTGTCGTCGTGATAGGTGTAGCAGTGACTGGTGCATTATGTCAGCGGGTGAATACCCGGAATGGGACGGCTCCTGGCCTCGCTTCCCGATTCTTTAATATCGATGCCGTTGTTGGGTGATAAAAGACTGTATTAATTGCGTAAACCTTTCCCATTTGCCATTCTCCCAGACGACGGGCCACCAAACAACACCAAATTTCACCAAAATGCACCACTTGGCAATTTGGCCGGCTTAAACCGAGCGGAGACAGATGGCGCTGCCTCGGTGGTAGTATTCGTAGTTGGCGCTGTCGATGCATGTACACAGTGTGAACCAAAATAATCGTCGATTTCGGCAACAGTCGATCAGCGGTCAACATCTGTTTGTCTGCTCGTGACATTTCCCCTCATCTGCATCCTGTCTTCTGTTGTCAGTTTCAGCATCACTATCATCGTCTTCGTCGCCGTTGTCGTTGTCTTCATCACCGCCGCCATGATGATGCACCGCCTTGCTAGCCTTGCCGGCTTCGCTGCCATCGCCATCGCCAACCCAGTCGTTCGGTCTGCCGACACAATCGCCGCCGACGCTCCATGGCCCAATGGCCCCCTCGTCACGTCTGGCCGCTGGATCCATGATGCCTCCGGCAACAACGTCACCTATGCCGGCGCCAACTGGCCCGGCGCTGCCGACACGATGCTGCCCGAGGGCCTGCAGTTCCAGAGCATCGAGACCATTGTCGACAAGATCAAAGGCATCGGCATGAACGCTGTGCGCCTGACCTACGCCATCCAAATGATTGACGAGATCTATGACAATGGCGGCAAGGACATCACTATTGAGGCGGCCCTCAAGCAAGCTCTGGGCGCAACCAACGGTCCCACGGTGCTGGCCCAGATCATCAAGAACAACCCGTCCTTTTCCGCGTCGACAACCCGCCTCCAGGTCTTTGACGCCGTCGCCGCCGCGCTCCACAAGGCGCGCATCTATGTGCACCTGGACAACCACATCTCCAAGGCCGAGTGGTGCTGCTCGACGACGGACGGCAATGCCTGGTGGGGCGACCAGGACTTTGACGTGGCCAAATGGGTCCGCGGCATCAGCTACATGGCCAGCCACGGCGGCGGCGGCAAGTGGCCCAACCTCGTGTCCATGTCGCTGCGCAACGAGCCGCGGTCGCCCGACGGCAAGGGCAGCGCCGCGGCGGCCGCCAAAAAGACGTACAACTGGCAGGGCTGGTACAAGTATGTGCGCCAGGGCGCCGACGCCATCCACGCCGCCAACCCGGACGTCCTGATCTTTTTGAGCGGCCTGGGCTACGACACGGACCTGTCGGCCGTCACCAAGGGTTCCGCCTTGTCGCCCGGCTCCGAAAAGTTTTCCTTGTCCGTCTTCGCCGGGTACAGCAACAAGATCGTCCTGGAGCTGCACAACTACCAGAACAGCGCCACGTCGTGCAGCAGCATGGAGAGCGGGCTCAACAATGCCGGCTTCTCGGCCATGTCGGCCGGCAGCAGTCTCCAGATCCCCGTCACGATGACCGAGTTTGGCTTTAAGATGGACGCCTCGACGTACAAGGGCGTCTATGCCACATGCCTGGCCAAGTACCTGCCCAACCTCAAGGCCGGATGGACGATCTGGGTGCTGTCGGGCAGCTACTACATCCGCTCGGGCAAGCAGAACTTTGACGAAACCTGGGGCCTGTTCAACCACGACTGGAGCGCCTGGCGCAACCCCGACTATGTCAAGGAGCAGCTCGAGCCCATGATCAAGGCGACGTTGTCGTAAGTGCGAGGGTGCGAGGGTGCGTAGCTGGCAGATTGAGTTAGTGGTGAGCAAGTGTAATCCAAGAGAACTGTCAGAGTCGAGTCTAAATGTAAATAGTCGAAAACAGCCAAAGAAAAGCGAAAACTCACATTTTGGGGGCAATTGTACGTGATTGAATCTGGCTTGTTGATTTTGTTTTGTTTTGTTTTGTTTTGTTCGAGTTGCACAAAGCTATGCTGCTATCCAGAGCTCAGGGGCTGTTGTACATGTTGTTCCTGCCCCTGTGGGTGAGCTGTGATGCCCCCTGCAGGAAGGAGCGACTTGGAAGCTCGCCTGAGCTCGCCTTGCTTGCTTGCAGCAGGAGCGACCTTGGTGGATCCACTTTTATTTCAACGCGTCTGTGCACTTTTCTGCCGGCCAAAAACAGAAAGCAGAAGGCTTTTGGCTTTCGGCCATTTGACTTCAACACCGTCATTTTCTTTGTTGACCAACTTCTTAACTTCAGACTGCGACTTGACGACGTCGCCGACCCAGTCGGACCACCACCACCCATCTAATCTCCCTGCCCACAATCATACAGTCATAATGGTGGTGTGCAAGTTCTGGCTGCAGGGAAATTGTCGCTTCGGCGGTGCGTTCCGCCTCCATTCCCTTTTGCTCCTTTGGTCCTGCGTTTGCTCTCTTTGATTTCGCATCTTGTTTTTGTTTGATGTCAGCCGCTTGCTAACTCGTCACTCCACACAGAGGGCTGCCGCTTCGAGCACCCGTCCCAGAACAACAACCGATTCGCCGCCTTTGGCCAGCCGAGCGGCGGCTCTTCCTCTGTCAACAAGCCCTCCTCCTCGGCGACAGCCGCCTCTGCCTCGCCTTTCAGCGTCACGCCCGCCAATATCGTCAAGGACCTGACCGAAGACCGACCCTCTTGGGTGTTCTCGGCGTACGGGCCCGGCCGCAATGCGCCCGGCCAGCTTTTCGGCGGCGCGCAAACCGAACAGTCGTTTGAGGAACTGCGGCTGCACTACTACAAGGCGCAGGCGGCCGGCAACCCGCAGGCCGCCGTGCAGGACATGGACAATCTGTACCGGCAGATCCAGCAGCAGATGGAGACGGCCGTCAAGAGCCCCAACGACGCCGCGCAATTCGTGCTGCAGGCCGAGCAGCAGCATCCGAACCGGCTGGACCAGTGCGCACAAAACACAATCACGCCCTCGCCAGGCGTCTTTGACGAGGGCAAGCAGCGGGGCAGCGGCCAGCCGAAAACGATGACGATGACGATGACGACGACGCCGTTTGGCGGTGGCTTCGGGCAGCCCTCGCAGGCGGCCGCCAACCCCAACCCTTTTGGCGCGCCGTCCACCGCGACAACGACGACACCGGCCAACCCGTTTGGCGCCCCCTCGACGACCTCGCCCTTTGGCGCCAAACCAGCTTTTGGCCAGCCTGCCGGTGGGTCGACGTTTGGACAACCGACACAGATGGGCGGGACAGCCACAACAACCACAACAACCAGCGCATTCGGCCAGCCATCCGCCATGGGTGGAACAACGTCAGCCTTTGGCAAGCCGGCAGCGCCAGCCTTTGGTCAGCCTGGCGGCGGTGCGTTTGGACAGCCGTCACAGCTCGGCGGCACGACTTCGGCGTTTGGTAAGCCTGCAGCGCCTGCCTTTGGACAACCTGGTGGCGGCGCTTTCGGACAACCGTCAGCTCTTGGAGGCGGCGCGGCGGCAGGGACTGGGACTGGGGCCGCCGCTGGTGGCGGGTTCTCCAAATTTGCAGCGTCGACGACAGGCGGCGGCAGCGCGTTCGGTCAACCGTCGCAGTTGGGCGGTGGCGCAAGTGCGTTTGGCAAACCGTCGGCGCTCGGCGGCGGTCCATCACCATTCGGTGCGGCGGCGGGCGCCACGGCAGGCGGTGCTTCGCCCTTCGGAGCGGCAGCAGGAACTACGTCGGCCAGCCCGTTTGGTGCTGCGGCAGCGTCCAGCGGTGCATCGCCGAGTCCGTTCGGCGCACCCTCTACGACGGCTGCACCCGCAAATCCGTTTGGCGCCGCATCAGGCGCAGCAGGCTCGCCTAGTCCATTTGGTCAGCCGCCGGGCGGTGCAGCTGCAACAACGTCGGCAAATCCAAATCCATTTGGCCAGCCGTCAGGCGGCGCAGCATCAGCCGCTCCCGCCAACCCTAACCCTTTCGGCCAGCCCTCTACGACATCAGCAACGCCGGCCGCGAACCCGTTCGCCGCCAAGGCCACACCTGCAGCAGCCTCGCCGTTCGGCCAGCCATCCGGTGCACAGGGCGGTTTCCAGCAGGCCGCCCAAACCCAAAACCCGTCGCCATTTGGTCAGCCCCAGCAACAACCTGCCGCACAGGGAGCAGCAGGTGGCGCCGGGGCCGCCGGCTCCGGCTCGGCCGCCACGAATGCCTACGGCCCCCACGCCTCCAAGCAGCACCCGCCCATTGACTCGTACGCCCAGCGCGACCCTTCCAACCCGAACCGCCTCGTCGCCTTCCAGGGCCGCCGCGTCGTCTACGAGCAACAGAAAGACTCGGCCGACAATGTCATCGAAGTGCCCATGGTGCAGCGCCCCTCGGACGGCAAGCCCGCCAAGGTGTGGTTCCCGCAGGGTGCGCCGCCGTTTAACGAGGACACGGAGCGCAAGCCTCGGAGCATTTACACGGAACCGGGCAGCGCCGTGCAGGCGCAGTACCAGACGTTTATGAGCACAGGACGCTTTGCCGTGGGCATGATGCCCGAAGTGCCACCCTTGCGGGAATGGTGCGTATGGAACTTTTAAGTTTCAAGGGGCCAGACGAGCGTGGTTATTTTGTATGTAAAATCAGCAACGTATAAAACTGGGACGGCGTTCCGGCAAAGGGATTTTATTTCATTTTGGGAAAGCAAGTCTGTACAAGACAGTACTTTCAGCATTTAGCAATGATAAAGACATACCAACGTTATTTGTTGGAGAATATGCAAAACAAAGGAGAATGAATCACGACACAGCGTCAAAATTATGTGCAACGGCTCCGAATTACGGCATGTTCCGGTTTTTAAATGGCAATCTCTTTTTCTCCCGGGTTTTGATTATTTGGCGTTTTTCCTTTCGTCTGTGCCGCTAAGATTATGCTTTTTCTCCATTTTCTCCTTTCTCCTTTTTCTCCTTTTTTCTCGGATTGCACATGAGAAAACGCGAGGCTCAACGGTCGTATATCGTATTTACACGCATCCGACCAATGATATCTCTCCGGCCAACAGATCTTGCAGGAGCCGCACAACAGGACAGGGAAAAGGGAAAAGGTCAAAGGGCGCGCCCTTGGCAAGCAGTCGCGCAAACTGCCAAACTGCAGGGGTCCTGTCTTTTTGTCTCTTTGTTCGTTTACTCAAAAGGGAAATGACGACGCAGCCAGGCCCAGAATCTCCAAACCCTCGACCACACTTGGGCCTCGATGAAACCCTCCAATGCACGACCACTACCACTGCACACAGGACAAAACCTTGCACGTCCACATTCAACGCCCGACGATCATTACAATAGGCGCGGTACTTGCACTTGTATCTCTGGCTAAGCCCTACCAGACTCGGCGCAAAAGTCAAAGCTCATTTGGGTGGCCCGGCATATCCCATATTGCTCATGCAGGATGGAGAATTTCATGAGCTGGCAGGGACATAGGTCAATCCGTAAATACGGAACGTGTCTGCACCATGTCGGGAACTTCCACAGCAAGGCGCTCTTGGACGAAGCTTGTTGCAAGCGGGTGCTGTCTAGGGCTAGGCGTTTTCTTTTTTTTTTTTTTGTCCTTTTCTTTTTCAGGTTGCATATCGTTCCCCCCGTTCTCAGGTCCCTAGCTGATCACATCCCGAATAGGCAAACGACAGAGGAGACAAGGGGATCAACAGGCGGAATCCTCTGCGAAGTGCGCGTACAACAGGGCTGGACTCGTCTGTGGTTGACTAAATCGACAAGTGTGTATGTCGTAGACGTGTTCTTATTTATCTCGTCCCGCCCGTTTTTGTTTTTCATGCTTTAGTTTTCATGCTTTTGATTTTACTGTCTTCCATGACGTTCTTTCCAAAATATCGCGCCCGCCAGCGGTCGTCACCATGTCCAACACACAATACTCGTACTCGTCGGTCATGCAGCAGCCACCACACGGCTTTGTGCCCATCCCGCCCGGAACGCCCGTCCAGACGCCCATCGACAAGCCAATGTATCCTGCGAGCACGTCCGACAGCAAGGTCGTGTCCAGCCGCGGATGGACCATGGCCAAGACGGGCCTGGGCGGCCTCGGCATCGTCTTTGGGCTTGTGAATGTCGGTCTCGGCGCCGGCATCGTCGAGGCCCAGCGGCCCTATCCGACGGATTATGGCTACTATGACGCCGCCCTCGCTCTCCCGCCGGCTGTTTTTTCAGTTATTTGGAACGCCGCCGGGCTTGTTGTGCATGTCCTCCGCGCACGCGACCCGCACGGCCAGCGCGGCATCCACCCGGGCGCCAACGTCGGCGTTTATCTGCTGTTGTGGCTGGTCGGTGCTGCCGCGGGCGGCCTGATTGCCAGCAACTATGCGTTTGACAGCCTGTTTGACAAATGGTGGTTCTACGACTACGGCTCGCTCGGGGACAGTCCGGTGGCGGACCCGACGAAGGGGTATGCCACGTACATGACGCTGCAGCTGGCTCTGGCCGTCTGCCTGTGGCCACTCGTGTAAGTCGGCGTAGGAAACATATCAGGAAACATGTCAACACCCTTCTCGTGTTCTCGTCAATACACTAACCCCTCATCAGTGTCGTCAACTTTATCCTGTTCGTCCGCGCCTGCGTCGAGTGCCACCGGCGCAACATGAAGCGGTCCCTGCACAAGCAGCAGCGACGACAGCAGCTGGCGGCCATGCAATGGAACCAGCAGCCGGCCCACCAACCGTACCAGTACCAGCAACAGCCCGAGCAGCAACAGCAGCCATACCAGCCGTACGACCAGCAGTATCCTCCACAACAATATCCCCAAGAACCACCTCCGCCCACACAACAGCCTCCACAAATGCAACCATCACAAACGCCGGCCTCCGTCTCGGGATATCCACCACCGACCGAGCTCACCAGCGCAAAGGGCCCAGGAGTGCCCGTTGCCATTGAAATGGGCGGCATCCCGAAATACATGGAGATGCCATCGACGCCGGCACCACAGCCTGTGCCGTCACCAGTCTTGTCACTCTCACACCAGACACAACAGACACAGCAGACACAACAGATGGCACATCATGGAGGGCCGCACGTCTTTCACGAGATTGGCTCACAAACGCCGCATGTTGGGTATCAGTGAAAATGTGCGGGCGTGCAGCTTGATTTTGTTGCTTTTGGTTCCGCTTTTTGATATCTATACCAGGGGTTCCGGTTTGATTTGTACGATTTCCTTGAGTCTTTCCCTGTACGTTTTTTTTTCTTATTAATTATACGGCAAGCTCTTTGGACATTTGATTCCTTCTTATTTCTGATTGGAAATGGTTTCTTAAGGATACTATATCCACAGTGCACAAGGGGCACACATGTGTTCAATATCAGAGTTCTTTGTCAAGTAGTATTGTGTAGAGAGATGCTCTCTGAGGTATGATATGATGCCGCCGCTGATGCGGTGGTGTGACGATATGGATATGCCATGTAAGAATAAGAATACAGAAAGAAACATGATGAATAAGAATGAAGAAGAAGTAGTAAAGACCATCTGTGAGAACGTGATGGGGTGATAGTCATGTAATAAAAGGTTATCAAGAGTGCAAAACGTACAGTCATAGGAGATACAAGTTAAAAGTCCAGATTATAAAATGTAGGAGACGAAGAACAGACGCAAACGAAACCCATCAAAAAGACCCATCCGACTGAGATGCTAGCCTGCCCATACCCATACTCCGTCGCCAAAGAAGGAACAAAGAACAATGAGAAAGAAAAGAACGCCGGTCATGCAGAGAAATACTACAAGGAGAAAAGTAGAAAAGTAGAAAAGGAGAAACAGACAAGGACGGTGGTTACACCAGCTCAAAGTCGTCGTCGTCGTCGTCGTCGACAACCTCGATCCGCTGGGGCTTCGCCGCCGGCGAGTTGGCCGCCGCCGCCCGCAGAACCTGGCGCGCCTTGCGGCCGTGCACGGCCTCGCCGTTGGCGTCGAGCACCTCGTACTCCTTGTTGACGAGCTTCTCGGTGGAGCGGACGGTGGGGGGCTTGATGAAGGCGTCGAGCGGCAAGGCGGCGGCGGGCGATGCGGCGGCGTCAAACGAAAAGACCAGGTCGGGGTCGGGAGAGGCAGGGAGCGGGCCAAGCAACGGCTGCTCCGGCTTTGCCGTCGCCGCCGGGCCGTGGAGGAGAATCTCCGACGTCGACATGCCCCGCGACTCCTCCACTTCCCGCAGGGCCTGGGACGTCGCGCGGTGCCGGCCGGGCGGCAGGTTGGTGCGGTTCCCCCGGAAGGCTTTCTGGATGTTGTTGTTGGGCATGACCCAGTAGCGCATCATGGCCTTGCGGGGCTTGGGTGCCCGCAGGCCGTCCTCCATGTCCTGGACGTCGCGCTCGGCCGGCTCGCTGCGGGCATACAAGCCGCGGGCGCCGCGTTCCCACTTGACGAGCTGGTCCTTGTTGCGCTTGTAGTCTGTGCGGGCGCTGCGGAGGTCGCGGTCGTAGTCCATGGTGGGTGTTGAGTGTTGATGACGGTAGGTATTCGGTTGTAAGAGAAAGTTGAAAAGAAAGAAGAACGGGAAATCGACAAAAGAGTGCGTAGGACGGAGTGTCGAGCGTGCTGAGTAGCTGTGACGTGTCTGTGTCGAGTGACGTGCCGAGGGGCGGTTGTTGATTTAAGTGATTGTGTGGGTTATGCTGTTGCTGCACTGATAAGAGTTTAAAGAAGGAACGGTCGCGAGTAGGTCGCGTCGATAACAGGAGTAGCCTTGTTCTAGTTGTTCTAGTAAGGGGTAGTGTAACGGTTGGTGTTGTTGATATACTTGTGGATAGAAAGAAGATGGAAAAAGGAAAAAGGAAAGAGGAAGAGGGAAAAGGAAAAGGGGAAGGGAAACAAAAGAGGGAGGGGCAAAAGCAGGCCGTCCGGGTCGTTATTTATCTCTTGCCTCGTGAACGTGAACGGGGGATCTGTCTGTCGCAATATTGGCTGCTGATGTTGTTCGGGTGAAAGAGGGAAGAGGGAAAGAAGGCGAGGGGGTTATCAGTGATTGTGCTATCTCAAACCTAGCCTTGGTGTGGTGGGAAGGTGGGTGTGAGCAGGCAATGCAAGTGGGAGGGTCTCGGGAATGTGCTCCAAGTCTACTCTAACAATACAGGGGACAAGCGCACTATGCACCACACGCCGGGAGAGCAAGGAACTGCATACGGCGGCTACGATCGATAAGTGACATTACTTCCAGAACAAGAAAGAGAAAGAGGGGGAGAGGAACGGCGAAAGAGAGGAAAGGGAGGAGGGCATGGCCGGATTGGTTGGTCGGCATGGCAGGAGCGAGTGACGAGAGAGCAAGGGAACAAGGGAATGGGAGTGGAAGGGAAGGAACAAAGAAAGCAATGCCGGGTTAGGAAGGGGCAGAATGCGAAAACGTGATCGAGTTCTGGCACTCCGTATTTACATGCGACAACGTGAAGGCAGCTCGTCATTCGGTCATCGGCTACGCAGGGCTGTGTTTGGGCGAATGTGTACTTGTCTTCGTTTGTCGTCCGTCTCTGGCCCTGTCTGCGCCGTGTTTGGTGTCGTTTGACTGCCCTGTTCTCGTGTCAGTATCGTCGCTTTTTAGTTGGCTATAGTTGCCATCGCTCTTTCCTGGTCCCTGAGTCTGAAAGCCACTTTGCCATCAACGATGACGCGACGAGGAAGTCGCGACCTACGATAACCGGCCTTGCCTGGCTTGGTCATTCTGCCCATTCATGCCACCTTTGTCCGTCGCCCTATTCCGGTAACATGCTCTGACTTACAGCCGCCGCCAGCCACTCACAAGCCTGCCTTATCTGCCTGACGCTGCCCCACACCAGCTCACAGTCCCTGGCCGCCTGGCACAAGCCTAGCGAGCCTGGCCTGGCGGATGCTGTCATAGGGCCGCTCGTCTTGGCGCTGTTCAGCATGTGCCCCCACTCGATGTCCTCCTCTTCGTCTCCCTCTTCTCCCTCTCCTCCCTCTTCTTTTTCCGTCACTCTGCACAGCCGGCACCAGCGGCTGACCCACGCGGCGAGATCAGTGAATAGTGAATGAAGGCGAGGCCAACCAGATCAAACGCCTTCACCCACACCTCCAGCCTCTCCAAATCAGCCGATTCAGTTCTGGTCAGTTCTGTTCCCCTCTTTCGGACTCCTCCTTTCTCGCGCACTTGACGCGCGCAATCGTTATCTCTGTCTGGTCCAAGCACCCCCCAGAATGGCCATGTGCCTTCCAGCGGCCAGTTGGCTGGACAGGAGGAGAAAAGTGAGGAGAAGGAGGAGAAGACAAGAGGAGGGGAAACAAAATGAGGAGAGGCAACGACGAGATGGGGACTGCTTTTCGTGAATGGCAAGTGACACCCGAGGGTACGTAAATAGTACTCCATTCCTGATTGACAGAGCCGGTTCTGAACGATGACGAAACTGGACCCTTGCTTGGGAGCGCGTGGATTGCGCCAGTCTTGTGCAGAAGGCAAGGAAGGTAAGGATGACATAATATTGGAACACGCCCGAAACATAATGTAGACCAAAAAGCATGTCAGAATTGCCTGTATTTCTGTTTCTGGCCCTGATTTGCCGCTTTGGCCGTGTCATGGGGCCAGCCTTTGAGCCTGGTCGCAGGCCAAGAATAGAATAGCCTTTGAAC
Organism: Sporothrix mexicana; assembly: GCA_021396375.1. Lineage (NCBI taxonomy): Eukaryota > Fungi > Ascomycota > Sordariomycetes > Ophiostomatales > Ophiostomataceae > Sporothrix > Sporothrix mexicana. The sequence continues at coordinate 387,987 of WNYC01000025.1, read as the reverse complement.
AGCCTTCCAGCATGACAACGTTTCCGACGTCTTTCCTGTCTCTTTCTTCCAGAAGACAAGACACACACGCCCCTCCCCGTGCCTTTTTCTGTTCTGCCATTTGTTCATTTGTTCGTCAGCTACCCGAAACGAGCCGGATAAAACAAAAGAAGAATAAAACGGCAAAACGACGAGACAGGGGAAACCAAAAGGAGAACAAAAGGAGAACAAAAGGCGGAAAACAGAAATACAGAATAAGACAGCGCCCTTGCATGTGACGTATGTACTCCGTCCTCCATAATCCGCGGCCAGAACCAGCTCTGTCCTCACCCCTCACTGTTCTTATCTTTGAACGTATCGATGGCATGGCCTTTCATCGTTTCGCCGTCTTGATCTCTACTTCCTGTGGTGTACATTATTTTACAGAATGGTATCGAAAGAGCATGTTGGCGAAGAGAAGACGCGACTTTCATGTCGACAAGACGCGTCGTTGACAAGCGTCTCCCCCAGAAATGCACACTATCTTTAACACCATGCTAGCCGCTGATCAACCTGGCCATACACTGGCTGCAGTGGCTGGACATGGACCATACACAATTACACAATTGACCATTTCATGCACACCATGGACCCTCCACCTCCTTTCATAACATGTAAACAATAGACAGCCATCTTGCAAATCAGACGATCAGATCAAGAAACATAGCACAAATCAGCAAGTCAACAAGCTTGCAAATAAAACAAATAAAACACAAATCCATTGATGTCGCCAAAATGAAAAAGGACACTCCGATGACCGGCCAAGATGCTGCCTGCTCCGAAAACGAAGAAAGAAGACCAGCATCTCCCATGCAAAGTTTTGACTACTCGTACACTTGTCGCCCTGCTCGCTCAGATTTATTACACCATCTGCCTTTCCGTATCCTTTCGTCCCGTCCCACGTAAACATGCAAACATGTAAACATGCAACAGAACACTGTTTCACACACTCTTATCGTACAATGCATGCCCTCGAGGTACTGCTCTAGGCCAGCGCAATCTCCGGCCCGTGGATCTCGTTCAGCAGCTCCCCAAACAAATCCCGCTCCTTGGCCTTTTGGTCCGTCACGTCGTCGAGCAGGTTCTCGTCGGGGCCCCCACCCGGTCCCGTCTTGCCCATCCCCTTGATCAGCCGCCACGCCCGCCGGAACTCGTCGCGGATCGCTACAATCCCGCTGTGCGTCACCGTGCGTGCCACGTTGTGCTCGAGTTCAAACGGGTCTTCAATGGCAAACAGGTAGCGGTGCTTGACTTCCTTGAGCTCGACGGCTTTGGCGGCCGCCACCGCGGGCGTGGCCGGCGTCGCGGGCGTGGCAGGGATGGCCGTGGGCGAGCCTTCCGAGGGGACCGAAGGAGGGCCAGGAGGGCCAGGAGGGCCGGCCGGCGTGGTGGCCGCGGTGGCCGCGGTGGCCGCGACTCCTGTAGCAGGCTCGCCGCCTGCTGCCGCCTGTACAGATTGTACAGATGCTGATGCTGGCGCTGGCGGGGCCGACGCCTGGTTTTGCACCTCCAGCACAGTCCTCGCGCCCGTCCACCCTTTCTGCTGCTTCGACCGCAGCCCGCCGGGCGTCCGCAGACTCAGCACGTCGCGGCCCCAGTCGAAGCCTTTGCTGGGCACCGTGCTCATAAACCCGCTCTGCGCGTAGTATTCAAAGAACCCGCGCAGCAAATGCCCGATCGAGTCTTTGTTTTGCGTCAACAGACCCTCGGACGCCAGCTGCTTGATCTTGTCCTCGTCGCCCCAAAAGTGCATGTCACGGCCGAGGTACGGCAAGTCCGCCTTGCGCTCCCCAGGTGGCGCCTGGTCGTTGCTATTATTATTATTGGTGTTGGTGCTGCCGTCCACACCCTTGTCCGGCCGGTCCAGCTGCTGCAGGTTCGGACAGACAAACGGCTGCGCCACATTCACGAGGTAGTGCAGCATCATCAAGACATAGCCGTAGCTGCTCAGCGTGCCGCGGTACGCCGTGTTGATGCCGCGCATCTTGGCCCAGTGCTTGACAAACAGCACAAGCGGGCGCACCCGCGCGTCCGTGTGCGAGTAGCACCGCAGCAGGCGCGTGTTTTCGAGCGCCAGGTGCGCCGAGAAATTGATGTCGCACTGCACGCCCAGGCCCGTCTTGGGGAACTCGAGCCGGTCCCGGTACGGGTCGCGCGGCTGGTTGGGCGCCAGCTTGGACGGGTCCACGAGCTGCCGGCGCACAAACGAGATAATGGGTGCTGTCTCGGGCGTGCGCGCCACCACGTAGTCGAACCGCCGGCCCGGCAAATCGCACTTTTCGAGCGGCTGGCGCAGGATCTCGACATACTTGGCCACATCGGCGCCCGTCGTGGTGGCGTCGTCGTCGTCGTAGCAGTTCTTGGCCAAGGCTTTCTCAAACTCGAGCGCCAGCTGCAGGCTCTTGTGGCGCCGCGCCACCGCCCGCAGGCTTGGCTTGTCCACCAGCGTCTGCGCAAACGCGTCGACCTGCTCGCGGATGTCGTGGCTCCAGATGCCCGCAATGTACTGCCGGATCACGATCGGCAGTATGGTATTGTTGGGCGTCGCCGCGTCGCGTCCGCCGCTCTGGAACAGCAGCTTGCCCGCGCGGTCGTGGTACTGCGACGCCGTCTCAAACTGGCCCTGCTCGAGCGTCATGAGCTGCAGCGACGGGATCTTGCGCAGGTTCTCGACGGCCACCTGCAGCTCCTTGTTGTAGCCGAGCAGGTCGACGGCAAAGTTGGTCTTGTTCTGCAAATCGTTCCACATCCGGAGCTTTTGGCGCGCCTCCTCCTCGTGGTGCGCGTCCTTTTCGTTGATTTCACGCGAGTCCCACATCATCGCCAGCGCCTCGCCCTCGGCCTGCATGTAGACACCGTACAGAGAACGGTAGGTGAGCTGAGAGGGTGTGTGTGAACCGGCCAGCGACCGCGTAGCCCAGAGCCGGCTCTGCAGCTTCGCGTCGGCCAGGCCCTCCACAAAGGCGTGGCACACATCCGTCAGCACTTTGAGGTCCTTCTCCTTGAACTCGCGCGCCGTAGAGTGCGTAATGTCGCGGCCGTCCAGCTTTCTCAAGATGCGCTTGGCATTCGAATAATAATTACCAAGCGTCTGATTGACCGGCTGCTTCAGGTTGGCGAGGATCTGCTTGTACCGGTCGCCGTCGAGCGGGCCGTCCAGAACAGACTCCTTTCGGCCATGGCCCATAATCTTAGCTTCGTCTGCGCCATGGCTCTGGCTCTGACTGTGGCTGTGGCTGTGGCCGTTCGCGCTGCTGTTGCTGGGAGCATTTCCAGTATTCGTCTCATTGCCACTGCCATGGACGTTGATATCGCCTAGAGCACGGGCCGGTGTTGAGGCTTCTTGCTGGTCGTCTGCAACATCATCGTCGCCATCGTGACCATCGTGACCATCGTGCTCGGGCAGCAGGCCCCGCTCCCACTTGGCCCGTTCGTCAAGCAGGTCAAGGCGGAGCTGCTTGGGCGGCTTCTCGCACAGCTTGATAATGGGCACGCGCGTCCGCGAGAGAAGGCGTGCACCGAGACCGGCATCCAGAAACGCCTTCTCAATCAGACGAGGGATCGGCGACTTGGGTGCGTCCGGCAGTGGAACAGACAGGGGCGAGATAAGTCCCAGGTCCATGTCCGACGCCTTTGTCGCGAACCCCGATGCCAGACTGCCAAAGCAGAGCAGGCGGGCACTCGGCGGCGGGAAATCCTGCCGGCCATTGGTCTCAAACTCGTATTTGGCCAGCGCTGCCTGGCACAGCTGCTCAATGTTCGCCCGGAACTGCTCCTTCTCCTGGATCTCTTCTGGCTCAATCTCTGCGCTCGTTACTATCTGCTCGCAGAGCTGCTCGAGCACCGAAGCCTGGAGCTGGATGTCTTCCGGCTTGGCCTGGTACATGCGGCCGGACTGGCTGTGGTTGTTGTGGTGGTGGTTATGGTGGTACGGCCGCGCGCTGCGAGGGGACTGTGCATCGTAGGAATTGCCGCCCAGGGACTGCTGGTGACCCTGGTGACCCTGGTGTCCATGGTGGCCTTGGTGGCCTTGGTGGCCTTGATGCGACCGCCAGTTGTACGGGTCGTCGTACATCATCGGGCCCTGATAGGACAGTGACTGATGGTGCCGCGGCTGGCTGGGATACGACGGCCCGCCTCCTCTTTCGCCGCCAACACTGCCCTGGCCGGTCAGCGGCATAGGGCCCTGTCCATAGTGTGCAGGCCGCATCGTTGCTGACTGCGGTCGCTGGGCCGTCTGTCTCTGGTTGTGATGGCCACCACCGTGCTGGCCGTGGAACTGACCATGCTGCTGGTGCTGGTTATGATGTTGATATTGGTTGTGGTGATGATGGCCGTTATGGCCGTGGTTGTTGTTATGGTGCTGGAACTGTTGGTGGCCGTGGTTTCCGTAGGGAGGTGGGCTGATGTAGTTGCCGGCCGAGTTGGGTGGTGACGCATGTGGGTTGATAGGGATTGACAGCTGTGCCGACATCTGCCGCCGCTGGGCCTGGTTCAGACGCTTCCGCGACGACTTGGGTGACGCCGGCGGCGGTGCCGATCCCGATCCCGGCCCTGAGCCCATGACCGATGCCATGGCACCGGCCGACGGCGGTCCATCTGAGGCTGGTGTCGGATAGCCGAAGCTGGACGGTGACGTGCCGGGGTTCTGCTCGGCACTGGACGGCGGGCTAAAGTACGAGCTGCCGCTGGCACTACCAGTTCCGTTGTTTTTGTCATTGACGTCTCCGTTCGTCAAGATCATGCTCCGTAGACGGTCCTCCAGATGCGGGCCGCCGCCCACGGCTGCATTCAGAGCTTTGTCGGCCATCTGCCGTCCTCCTCCTCCTTCTCCGCCTCCGTTGGGCTGTTGGTGATACATGGTTTTGGGGCGTGGAATGCACGGCTAGCCATGAATCCGACTGAGTGCGGAGGTCGTTGTGGTTGTGAAGTGCTCAAGTCGTGGATGTAAGTCAGTATTTAAAATAGGCGTCGCGTTTGTTCAGAGAGCCAAACAGTCAATTGGCAAACAAAAACAGGGCGCATTCAGCTTCAGCTTGTGCGCGTCGCGAGTGACGGAGCTTTCAGAGCTCGACCCACTCCGTGATGAGGGGTACCAGGAGCCGCCAGTGTCGCTTTGCAAGGCAGCGTGGAGGCTGGCGATGCAGTGGAGAAGCCGGTAGGCCGTGGATTGATTGCCTCAATAGATGCCGTAAAGAGGAAGCCTCAATCTCGACAAGTGCCGGTCTTCGCGGGCTGTTGGCTGTTGGTGGAAAGCTGTCGATGGGCGGGTGAAAAAGGCCGACGCAATGCGACAAAAGCGTCCAGGGTGTTCGTGCGAAAGCCGCAATTGCGTGTGGGTGGGCTGGGTTGTTGGTGATTGTGTCTATTTCGAGAGTGATTGCTTTCGGTTTTCGATTTTTCGGTCTCTTTGTTCCCCTTTTTGCGCGTCGTGAGTTCTTTCCTCTTTTTTGTCTGTTTTTCTGTGGAGGTTGGTGATCAAACGTGTTGGGAAGGAGCGCTCGACGGTTGGCCTGTCGCTCTTTCCTGACAATGCTTGGAGTTGGTGCTTTGGCGCTTTCGCTGGGTCGCTTCTTTCTTTGCCTCTTGCCTCCTGCTGCTTCCGGATTTACAAAGTGAAAGAGCTGCAAAGGGCAGGCATTTAGGGCGGTTTTGTTCTCAATAAGCTGTGTTTGTACCTTACACCAAATTTTCTGCCGAAAGTACACATACTTGCAATTCGGTACTTTCAAGAAACAGAGCACCGTACAGGAAACAGCTCTGATTGGTCGGTAACTGTCCCTGCCCAGTTGGCTGCTAATCTGCTTTCGACGCCGTCACGGCTCCACATATTCTGCCTTCTTCTGCCTCGTGCTTCGTTCTCTCATCTTTCACCTCTTGTCCTCGCAACCTCTCTTTCTCCTCGATACACCACCCTCCCTCTGTCAACACGATCGTCCGACAGATAACATTGCCAGAATTGTATCGATACCCCCCGTGAACGCGCGGTCGACAGCAGTTATCGCGACAGCCCCTTGATTCACGACAACTCTCCGCAATTTCAATCTTCTTTTCCGCCCTTTTTAATTTACTTTTCTACGACGCGTCAAACAAGGGAGACAAACGAGGCGCAAGGCAGACCAATAGACCAGGCATAGGATCGGGCAACCAGAAAGAGCGCCCGGAGCACTTTCCGGCCTCCCTTTTCTTGACGCCACTGTTTCACGCGGCCCCCCGCCGTCGTCGGCAGCAAATTGCAACTCCCAAGTTCCGAATTGGTCGATCTCGAGCATCTCTGACTCTTCACCCCCGACGACATCACCCCCCGAAACCGCGACGATGAGCTCCAATCCCACCGGCCAGCCGGGCCACAGCGGCCCCAACGGCGTCAACCCTGCTGCGCCCGGAGACAAACCTCTCAAGAAGCTCCCTCCGCACCTCCTCCGCCGCAAGAAGGCCGACCCCCTTGTGGCGCGCAAAAAACCCGTGCAGCGGCCGAAGCCGGCCACGGCACAGAGATCCCTGATATCGTCGGAAAACGCCGGCTGGGGCGTCACTGCCTTCAGTCTGCCGTCAGAGGCGAGCACAATCAACAGGGTGAGTGCCGAAGAACAGGCCAAGAAGCTTGCCGAGTTCAATGCGCAGCGGCAGGCCAACAAGGGGTGGACGGACGCGCCGCCCGAGGGCGGGTACAGCGAGTTCCCTGTGGTGACCACGAAGCGAGCGCTGCGCGAGGGGATCCGGTACCACGTGATGCGGTTTTCCAAAGCAGGCAAGGGCGATGAGGAGGCGGCCGAGATCGACCCGACGAACCAGGAGGAGTTCACACGGCCCGTGTCGCTGCACCGGCGCGATCCGCGGCAGCCTGCGCCAGGGAGAGCGGCCAAGGAGGCGGAACAAGCCGCCGCAGAGGTCGCCGCGGCGCCACCGACAGCCGACGAGGAGGCGGCCGAGAAGGCGGCCGCGCTAAAAGCAGAGCGGGACGCGCAGCGGGCGATTGACATGGCGCAAATAGCGCCGGTGGCGGCCAAGGAACCGACGGCCAAGAAATCGGCACAGCCGCAGAAGAAGGAGAAGCAGATCCAGCTGTACTTCCCCAAGAACTCGGCCGAGCAGAAGAAGGAGACGGAGATCCGGTACGAGGAGGCGCTGCCGTGGCACCTCGAGGACGCGGACGGCAAAAACGTGTGGGTGGGCACGTACATGTCTGCGCTGTCGGAAGCCAATGTGGCGCTCGTTATCGACGGGTCCTCGTTCCGAATGATCCCACTCGAGAAATTCTACCGGTTTACGCCCAAGCCGCCGTTCAAGGCGTACTCGATCGACCAGGCCGAAGAGATCATGGGCAAGAAGATGTCGACGAGCCGGTGGGCGATGCGGGACGAAGAGAAGCGCAAGGAGCACGAGCTGCTGGCGGAGACGCGCACATACCTCAACGGACGGACGCGGGTGAAGCAGGAGAGCAGCACGTACCGCAACGCGCCGCGGTCGGAAAAGACGGAGCACGACGACATTGACATGGAGGGCGACGAGTTCCAGGACGACGACGAAAATGTGGGGCTTGAGCCCGAGAACGACGAGGACTCCAAGGACCGGCGCGACCGGATCCGGCGCAACCACTTGGGCGCGAACCTGTTTGGCGCTGCCGACGAGAAGGAGGTCGAGAAGGAGGAGGAAGAGGATAAGGCGGCGCGCAAAACAAGCCAGCTGGGCAAAAAGATCCGCGATGCGCTGGCGAAGCGCGAGTCGCATATCGAGTACCTCGAGTATGTGGACTCGGACAGCGAGTCGGAGAAGGATGAATATGTCGTGAAATGGGTATGTACAGCCATCAGCACCAGCGTATTGGCTCGATTTACTAGGTTTTCCGTTCTCCGGGTCTTCTGTGTGCATATGCTAACACCAACTCCTCTCCTACAGGGCGACGATGAAGACGATGACGACGAAAAGAAGAAGGAGGAAGCCAATGGCAAGGATAAGGAGAAGCCCGGCACCGCCACGGGCACGCCCAAAGGCAGCACCACGCCGCAGGGCAAGAAGGCCGCCGCCGAAGCAGCCGGCAAGAAGGGCAAGTCGCTCAAGCGGCCCGGGTCGCCGAACCTCTCGGAATCTAGTGGTAACGAGTCTTCGCGCAAAAAGGTCAAGAAGCACGCCAACGGCGGTGGGTCTTCGGTGCGGCCTAGCCGGTCGTCTACTCCCGTGCCTGGCCAGCCGCGCTCGAAAATCATCAAGAGCGGTTCATCCACGGGTGGCGGTGCTCTGAGCGACGGCGAGGCTACGGCCGGCGAAATGTCGGACGGCGCTGCCAGTGGCACCGGCGGCAAGAAGCGCATCCGGATCGTCGGTGCGGGTGCTGCCCGCAGCACGCCCTCGGGCTCCCGCGCGTCCAGCCCCAACCCGACGGCCGGCGGTGTGGCCTCGCCTGGTTCGCCGAGCGGCCGTGCCGGCTCGCCTGGCTCGCCCATCTCCACCTCGCGTGCGGGCTCGCCCGTTGCAGGTGGTTCCGGCAATATGGATGCCCAGGAAATCATTGCAGCGCTGCGCAAGATCCCCGAAGGCATTACTGTGGGCGGTCTGCTCAAGCAGTTTGGCAGCCGCATTGGCGACGGTCCCAACCAGATGAAGCGCAAGGACTGGATCAAGCTGGTCAAGGAGAACTCGGTCTTTGGCGAGGACAAGCTGCTGAGAGCGAAGGACTAAAGAGGGAGCGGTTGGTTGAGAAACCCATGGCCTTGTAAGAGGCCATTTTGTGTATTATTTTCTCTTTTGAATTGCGTTCCGGATACGACACACACTTGCTAGATGGTCGGCATAGTCTTTTTACAATACATACGGATCATATCCTCTTGTTTACTGAACTCATTCTCTTCAAAAGCAAAAGCATGTTGCGAGTGATGGATCTGTCTTGAAGGTTTTGCAAAATGGTAGATAAATTTGAAAACAATTCTGGCAAGGCTGTATTGTTTGTCGCCGTAAAAAATAATAAATAAAATAAAATAAAAATGGAAAAAATGGAAAAGCATAATAAAAATATACCAGAAAAATACATAGAAAAAAAGAGTAGTCAAAAGGTAACGGCAGAAGCAAAGGAAGATAAAACAATGGGTATTTATTGCAGCGTAAGATTGTCTCACGAGACGAGTGCGTTTTATATAAAAATGGTCGCTATATGAAAGTACAAGTAAATGCAAATTATGCCACCCCAACAGCTAGACGTCCATCTGCCATTGGTATTCGAGATCCCGGTTCCGCTCACGTCGATTCATCGCCTTGAACCGCTCGGCCTCGAAACCAATACCACGGTCCACACCATCCCACCGGTAGCCTGGCCGGATCCCGTATCGATTCGGCGCTGCTGGGCCCCGGTAGACTGGTCGACTTGATTTGGCCGCTCCCTTTGAGGCGCTGGCTCCACCGCCTGCGCCTGCCGGCGCCGGCTTCTCTGTCAAAAACTGTGCCATGGGGTCGTTCCACCGCGTCTGCGCCTTGAGCTCGCGGTTCATGTCTTCGTCGTCTGCCCGGCGGGCCAGCGGCATGAGCGCGGCGTCTGCCAGCTCTTCTCGCCGCTGCCGCGCCTGCTCGCGCTGCACATCGCCCCGCAGCGCCTCCTTGGCGTCGCGCTCCTTCTGCTCGGCCTCGAGCGCGGCCTGCCGTGCTTCTTGTCGTCGAAGGGCGACGTCGACGCGGCGGCCCGTGGCGTCGCGGTAGACGACTTCCTCTTCGCCCGACTCGTCGTCTTCTCCTCTCCGTTTGCGGCGCTCCCTCTTTTCTCTTCGTTCCCTCTCGTACTGTTCGCGCTCTTCACGCCGCCGCCGCTCCAGCTGGGCTGTGACAGACGCGGCCGACTGGAGGCCGGCATGCGTGCCGTCGCTCATCAGGACGGCGGACTTGCCTTGGGCCCCTGCCTCTGTCTCGACAACCGGCGCCTCGTCCTCGGCAGCCGCGGCCGCGGCAGTGTCGGCTGCTGCGGCGGCAATAATGGCGTCCGCCTCGTCGGGCGCTGTCGACGTCGCTGTTGTTGTCTCCTTGGAGGTACTGCCCACAACGCTCCAGTTGGACTTTTTCGTCTTGCGAAACTCGGCCGACGTGCCCGCCACGGTCCCGCCCGCGCCGTATCCGCTGCCAGCTCCAATCACGTTGGCGACGTCGTCCTCGTCCTCATCATCATCGCCGCCCCTGGTCTTTACCCAGCCCTCATCGTCGTCGGTAATCAAGAGTCCGTCGCCGCCGCCGTCCTTGTTGTGCTTGCGCTTGCGTTTTTTTGTTTTTGATGGTTTTGTGTCGGCCACGAGGTAGCGCGACGCCAGGTAGGATGTGAGGTCGGCGGGCATGTTGTGAGGGTGTGTGTTGGAGGAGAAGAGGAGAATTGGTCGAGTTGTGAGGTGGTCCTGAAGGGTTGATGTCAGGTCTGTGAGCTGTAGCCTTGTGATTTTACTAGCAGCTAACAGAGCATGTGCCTTATCGATAAATGCCAACTTTCGTCACGCGATCACGTGACGCGACCTTCAACATAAACTTCACATTCTTCTTTTCAATCATAGAAACTGTACGTCGTATTTCTGAAACTTTTAACGAGAAAACGAGAAAAAATTCGAGATTTCTATTGTTCTGTACTAGTGCTACACTGCCCGGCACCCTACGCGCACCAATGGCCCTCACCATATCGTACAATCCTGCCTACAATCCAGTAACCCAATAATATTGATCACTGGACGTTCTACAAACAGCTCGAGAGCTGTGCTATTGTCACTGGATATGCATACCTTGTTGCTTACAATAACAAATCTGTGGTCTACAGTGGAGGGATGTTCGAGAGGTTCTCTTGCCCGTCGCCCACTCCTCCCACAAGTGAAAGGTGACAATGAGACGAGACGACGGGCCTTCAACAACCGAATGGGCCTTTTCCTCCTGAATCTCGAGAGAGAGACAAGAAACGAAAAGGAGCATATGATCTTCCAACGGTCCGTTACGAGCTCGTCCTGGGATGGAAGCTAAGCTCGTGCTGCCCGAAGGCAGCAACGCTGGTGTCCGAAGACGGGTGTGAATGTGAATGATAGGGGGTAATGAGAAAGGGAAAGGGGTACTGTAAAGTAGTTGATTGGTTTGTCATAACGTCTTGGGAGACTGTCCGTCTAGTATCCTGATTTTGTACCTGTTTTGTGTGATTTGATTCGAGTTCCACCACCAGATAATGCAAAAGATGAGAAAAAAAGAAAAAAAAAAAAAGAAACGAAAGCAAAAACAAACCGTGCAATACCAATGCCCGCCCCACATGGATGTCTTCATGGTCTTTGTGGAAAATGTTGATGAAATGAAAAGCAGATGAAAAGATTAAACCAAAAACGCCTTCGCTGTATGAATGTTGTGTTGTTCTGTTGAATTGCTCGAGTCAAAGCAAAACGGGTATCGGTGGTGTGATATGGATATGGCAATTGCTGCCAACAGTATCCGCCTGCCCGCTCAGTCCACAATGTGTTGGAAGAGCGGCGACATGGACTCGCCGTAGTGGTTCCGCCGGATGGCTTCGGCCAACAGGTACGACAGGTCCAGCACCACCAGCTTGGAAATGTCCCGCGCTTGTTCCGGCGGGATCGGGTAGCTGTTGGTCACGATAATGGCGTCGATGCAGTCGCAGTCCTGCATCTGCTGCAGGCAGTCGCCGCCAAAGATGCCGTGCGTCGCGATGCAGTACACCTTTTTGGCGCGGCCCCTCTTCACAACGGTCTCGGCCGCCGCGATCCACGAGTTGGGCTTGTCAATCATGTCGTCGACGATAAAGACGGCGCGGTCGCGGACGTTGCCGACGAGCGTCACCATGCGCTCGACATTGGGCTTGGCCGGCAGGACCTCGTCGTCTTCTGAGTCGGACGCGCCTGCGTCGCCCGAGCCGCCGAGTGCGTGGGGCTCCGGCTGGAAAAAGGACGAAATGTGGGACATCATCATTGGGTCCTCCTCGACGACGCTGCCGTCGGCCGTAGACATGGCCGGCGAGGGGAAGTCGTCAGGCACAATGTGGCCCTGGAACAGACGCGCGTGGGTGACCTCGTGGGCCCGCTGGTCGTTGTACTCGGAATCCTCCGCGTCTTGCTCCTGGGCCTGGGCCTGGGCCTGTGCCTCAGATTGAGACTGAGACTGCTCAGGCTCGCTTGCCTGGCTCAGCGACGTGTCTGCAGGGACCGTGTCGGCCGTCGATGCCTCCGAAGGCGTGGCACCGCCCTCGTCACTGCGGGGAGCGCTCGTTGCTGTTTGGGCGTGCGAGTGGCCGTTTGCAGAGCGAGCCGCGGGCGACGAGGTTACACCATTCGAGTGACCGCCGTTGCGGCTCCCGCTCCCGCTGGCATTCCGGCTGCCATTTGCCAACGCCAACGGGCTCTCCCGGCCGTGAACCGGCGTGGCGCCGCCGCGGTATATTGTGCTGACAACGGGGGCCTTTTGCTCAATGTTGTCGAGGTGGGTCATGATCATGCTCGCCGACATTGCGTTGTTATTGCGCCGCCGGTCGGTCGTGACCATGCCAAAGTTGAGTTTGAGGGCATCAGCCAAAGAGGTCACCCGCTTCGTGCCGCCCGCGTTCTTGGACACAACGACGGCGTGCTTCCAGTCGGGCACGTTGTGGCGGATCCAGCGGGCAATGATGGGCTCGGCATGCAGGTTGTCGACAGGGCACTTGAAGAAGCCCTGCATCTGCGAGGCGTGCAGGTCGACGGTGACAATGTGCTTGACGCCGGCGACATTGAGGAGGTTGGCGAGCATGCGGGCGGTGATGGCGCCGCGGTGGGACTTTTTCTTCGACTGGCGGCTGTAGGGAAAGTAGGGGAGGACGGCTGCAGGCACGTTAGCAAGGAATCAGAACATCGGATCCAAGATTACGTCAGGGAGTATGTCGTACGCACCCGTAATTTTGTTGGCTGAGCCGCCGTTGCAGGCCTGGATCATGATCAGCAGCTCCATGATGGTGTCGTTGATCTTGGGGCTGCCGGACTGGACGATGAACACGTCCTTTTCGCGGACGCTCGTGAGGATGCGCACGCTGGTCTCGCCGTTGGAAAACTGGCCGAGCTCGGTGTCACCCGGCGCCATGCCCAGATTCTCACATATTTGCTGTGTGAGTGCCGGGCAGCTCGAGCCGGCAAAGATCTGGGTGTTTCTCATCGTGGGAGGGAGAGAAGGAAGGAGAGAGGAGAGAAGAAGAAAAGGGGAAAGGAAAAAAGGGGAAAGAAAAAAAAAAGGAAGAGAGAGAGGTGTCTGCCTCAAAAGAGGGAAAAGTGACGGGAGTCAATTCAAATCAGCTCGAGGGTCGAAGGGCAAAAAGGGAAAGGGAAAAGGGATTGGACAATTAAAAATTTCGGATCCCTGGTCTCCCCGTTATATATTGAGTTTGGTTGACTCCGCACATGCAGGGGAGGAGGAGGTAAAGTGAATTGAAGGAGACGAGAGGACGAGAAGAGGAAGTGAAGAGAGAGAGAAAGGCGTCGACGAAAATGTGGTGGAGAGAAGTTGCGTAGAGTGGAGACGAACGAAAGAAAAAAAATCTGAAAAGTCGAAAGAGCAAAAAGAGAAGGAACGATGGCCGCAAAAAGCCGTGCTGAAATTGCTTGAGTGGGGCCGCTGCAGAGGCCCAAAAAGACAAAAGACGGCTGGGCGAATAAGGTGCCTGGAGATTTTGGCGGACTGGGTTTTCTCGGACGTTTCTTTCACATCAGTGTCGACCAGTGCCGTCAAAAGGGTGGAAAGCATGTGCTAGCTCCGAGGAAGCTCAAACGTCAAGATAAAGCAAATGTCAGCCGCGAGATCACAGAACCAGATATGCACATTGATGTGTGGGAGTGGGAAAGTCGGCAGAATGAGAAGGCAAGAGCAGGTGTGCGATAAGAATTGGAAAGGACAGTGAATGATGAAGGAAAGAGCGATAGGAAGAAAAAGAGAGGCAAACACAAGAGGAAAGAGGTGGGGCATCGTTAAAAAGGAAAGAGCACATGATGGGCTGTTCTTTCTGTCGCACAGAGAGGGCTGTTAAGCCAGAAAGAAAGGACCTTCCCTTTATAATATAAACTACAGCTCCTGCTTTCAACAACAACGGTCGAATGGTCTAGTTGGTTATGACGGCGCCTTAACACGGCGCAGGTCCGCGGTTCGATCCCGTGTTCGATCAAAGTTTATTTTTTGACTTCTTCAAATAGTCTGCGATAATTTCACAATTTTTTTTTGTCCAATTGCGACACCAATTGATGATCATTGTCGAGTCTTTTTCATTTTTGAGAGAGTTCCAGACTCGATTGAGGTCTTTCCTTTTTGTTCTCGTTGTCTACATCGCTCTTTCCGCGGATATTGATCTTGCGACCATCGCTCCTGCCTCCCCTGCCGTTGTGACGATGAACTCGTGCGGCCAAGATCTTTCATCGCATCAAAAGGGGCCGGTCTGAGCAGTTTGCGACCATTTCTACTCCCATTTCTACCTGCTGCACTCTACGCACCCGGACGACCATGGGCGTCCCAAAACTGCTGTCGACCCTGGCGCCGTTTGGCGACCGCAAACCGCTCGACAACGCCAAAGTGATCATCGACGGGCCCGCGCTGGCGTACCACATTGTCGGGCAGTGCATGGCCGATCCGGCCTTGGCCGCCAACCGCAGCCATCCGCTCGAGCAGCCGACCTACGCTCAGCTGGCCGAGCGGACGCTGGAGTGGCTTGACGCTCTGTGCCAGAGACACAACATTGAGGTCCAGGCGCTCTACTTTGACGGCTACCTGCCGGTGGCCAAGCGGCCGGTGCGGCTGGAGCGGTCGTACCGGACGTCGGCACAGCTCAAGGATGTGTTTGGGTTTTACCAGCGGGACAACCTGCCGCCGTTTGATGTCAAGGGGCCGCGGACAGGCAGCCTGCTGCCGGCGCCGGCGTTTGCGGTGCCGGCGGTGCTGGATGCGTTGAGGAGCAGTCCACGCTACCGGGACGTGACCACAGTTGTGCCCGGCGAGGCAGACACGTTTTGTGCGCACCGGGCACGAGCGGACGGGCACGGGACGATCCTGACGTCGGATTCCGATTTGTTGGTGCAGGATCTGGGGCCGGACGCTGAGGTCGTGCTGTTTCGAGACATTGACGTGCCGAGGGATGGTGGCGATACGAGCACTAGCAAAAAGCGAAAGCTGGTGGTGCCGACGTACAGGATGGCCACGATCTGCCAGCGGCTGGGCCTGCCGGTGCCCGCGTACCACTTTCTGGACAGCAACGAAGCCGCCTGCCAGAAACGGATGGCGAGCGGCATGGGGCTATACGGGTTCGCGTTTGAGCTGTCGATGGACCCGCACCTTGGCACAAGCGAGCTCGTCGAGCGGGCGAAGCAGGGGCTGGGCATGGCCCGATGCCCGCGCGAATACGCCGAGTTTGTGGACCAGTTTGCCTTCCCCGAGGCGATTGCCGCAGCGGTGCGGCCCTATGCCTCTGACCTGGACAAGCTGGACCCGAGGGTGGCCGAGGTGGCGATCCAGACCATTCTGGAGGCAGACGCCGGGACGGCGGACAATGGGAACAGCATCATGTTCTTTGCCCCGCCGCTGGTGGACAGCTGCACGCGGACAAATGCGTGGGAGGCCAGCGCGCCAATACGGACGCTGGCGTTTTCCCTGCTGGACAGCATGGCCGTCACTGGCCGCTCGGGAACGAGCCACAAAAACAAAAACAAAAACAAAAACAAAAAGAGCGAAAGGAGCGAAAGGAGCGAAAGGAGCGTGCACGAGTATAGCCGGATGGCATCGATGGCATCAAGAGGGACCGAGCTGGCGCTGATTGCGTGGGAGGGCCGGGCAGGCGAGTGCGCAGAATTGGCGGGCATGTTGAGGAGGACACAACGGGTGGTCCCGCGATCCGGCAGCGACAACGGCCATGAACTGCGGCTGATTGTTCTCGCTGCATACTATGAGATCGCGTGGTCCAAGGAACACGGCAAGGACTCGGCCTGCCTTGAAGTGTTGGTGGAAACGCCCCACAATGGCATCCTCGAACAGGTGACATGGACAGCGCTGCACTGGCTGGCCCAGATCCAGGGCACTCTGTACTCACTACGAATGCTCCAGCAGGTCGTCGAGTTCTTGCGGGCACAGGGTCAGGGTCAGGGCCAGGAGAAGGACCAGGACCAGCCGAAATCACGGTATGAGCCAGGCCATCCTCTCTCAAAGCTGGCTGAACTCCAAGAGGAGCTTGCGATCGTGACACCCCTGTCCGCGTACCCAACACTGCGCACAATGCAAGACTTGCCGCAGCGACTCAGAGACGCCGGGGCATTGGAGCTGCTGGCCGAATTTGCATCCTTACCGGCGATCACGTTCAAGCCGGCACCAGGGCCAAAAAAGAAGAACCGGAACAAGAAACGCAAGCGGACCGGCGAGGCTCCGCCGCGCGTGCAGAACATGACGAACCCGTTTGCTGTTCTCGAGGGGAGTGAGTGAGGGGCATCGGTAGCTATGCTGATATTTATCTTGACATTGAATAAAATGACTTTTTGATGGACCATGAGAGCTGAGTTTGATAGAATGCAGCTGAGAGTTCTTTTCAAGGAGTGATACATGTACAATGTCTTTTTAATTTCAGAGTCCAAGCTCAAATTATACCTCCCTCAAGGGACCGGTACTTGTCAATGACAATCCCCTGGACGTTGGCTATCAAGGGCACTGAAGAATGCAGTCGTTAGATTGTGTCTGCGTTTTGCTGTCAAGCAAGTCAAAGTTGAAATGGTCAAGACTCAAGATTGGAGCGTGATTGCTAATACGTCGTACGACATACTGTGTAATTACAGCACTTGACCGCTACAGCGCGTAAAGTGGCACGCCTGTCGCCACGTCGCCAGGCCGCTAACACGCTGGACACGCCTGGAGCGATGGTAAGACCCACTTTTTACAGTTGACGAACCTTGACGCCCCGTCACCAGCAGGGACCTGTCGAGCCCAATTGGGGTGGATCCCTTGCCAGTCGCGTCTTGCGTCCGGGCCCATTAGCAGACCGCGTCGCCCATAACATGAACGCCCTCCAAGACTCCAGTCGTTGCGAGAAAAAGGTGCATCTCCCCACACGACATGTTTTTTCCTCTCCCACAGCGTATATTCCATATCTTCAATCTTCAGTGTTGTCTTGTTTTCGATTCGTCTGTCTTGTCATTGTTTGTTCGCCTTTTGTTACTTTGAACCTCGCATTTGTTTACATTGCCAGCATTGTTCGTCTTATCCTCGACTTCATATATCCCTCGATAACGGACGCGACAAGACACGACACGACACGCTCGCGACATATCACCATCCAGACTCGACTGCTGCCACGATCGACCACGAACTCGACGACAATCCACCGTCTTTCCAATCCACGGCTGCCAGTCGACGACCGACTACCCGGCGGCAGCCTGTGCTTCCAACGCATCACCCACGCCCCGACCCGACGACATCACCCACATTGCACATTGACGCGTAACGTGCTCGCCAGCACTTAGCGTCGGCCGCCACCATGTACCTCCCGCGGTCGCTGGTGTCGAAGCTCTACCTGCACCTGCAGAACTCGCGCCACCCGCTGGCCCCGCCCGTGCTGATCCTCGTCGCCCTCGAGCCGGACGCGCTCTGTGCCTGCCGCATCCTGACGAGCCTCCTCAAGCACGACTACATCCCCCACAAGATCCAGCCCGTCGCCGGCTATGCGGACCTGGCGCGCGTCGGCCGCGAGCTCGTGGCGCCGATGATGCAGGCGCGCGGCGGCAACGGCGGCGTTGTCGTGTGCCTGGGCGTGGGCGGCACGGTCGACCTGGCGACGTTTTTCGGGCTCGAGGCGGACGACGGCGACCTGGCGAGCGGCGAGCTGGCGTTTGGCGGCGTCGAGGTGTGGGTGCTGGACGCGCACCGGCCGTGGAATCTGAGCAATGTGTTTGGCGGGTTTCCTCTGGAGCCGGAGCCGGAGCCGGAACGCGCCGACGCACAATCGCAATCGCAGGCGGGCACGCCCTCTGCATTGTCGGCAAGGGTGCCTCTGGGCGTCCGCAGCGGGCAGATTGAGCGGGCGTACAAGCCGGGCAAGGGCGGCCTGATTGTATTTGACGACGGCGACATAGAGGACGATCTGGGCGCGGAGCGGGACGCCTACATGGCGCTGGCAGACATGCCGGAGATTGACGACGAGGGCGAGCTGGACGACGATTTTGAGAGTGAAGAGGAAGATGATCAAGAAGATGAGGAGGAGGAGGAGGATACACAGTCGAGGGCGAGGCCCCGCGCCGGGCAAAAACGCAAGTCGTGGCTCGACGACGACGAGGACGACGAGGACGACAGCGACGGCGACCGGCCGCACCAGCGGCGGCGCAGCAACTCGTCGAGTCCCATCCCCGACGCGCCACGGCCCAAGTCGCGGCCACTTCTCTCCCTCCGAGACCGACAGCAGTCGGACATTGTGTTCTCGGACGAATCAAGGAACGACGAGGAGGGCGGCCCGTCTGCAACAAGGCCAGCGAACAAGGTGTCCAAAGTGTCTGCCCGCACACTGCGCCGCCGCCTGCTGCGCCTCAAGCACGACAACGAGACCGTCCTGCGCAAATACTACCGCATGGGCGCGTCCTACTCGGAGCCCATCTCGTCCATGATGTACTCGCTGGCCTCGGAGCTCGGCCGCGAAGACAACGACCTGCTGTGGCTCGCCATTGTCGGCGTGACGTCGATGGAGCTGTATGGCCGGTCGTCGGCCGGTGTCGGTGTCTCGGTGTCTGTGCGCACCGAAGACAGCCGCCCCACGACGGGCTGGATGGGCATGCGCGGCGCGCGCATCCGCCAGCTGCTGCGCGACGAGGTGCGCCGCCTCAACCCGCCCGACGCCGCCGCGCCCTCGCTGCCCGGCGCGCCGCCGCGCGCGTCCACGGACCTTGGCATCATCCCCACGACCGCCCGCAGCCCCGAAGACACCAGCATCCGCCTGTCGCCCGAGCCCAAGTTTCTGCTGATCCGCCACTGGAGCCTGTACGACAGCATGCTGCACTCGCCGTACCTCTTTTCGCGCCTCAAGATGTGGTCCGAGACCGGCCTGAAGCGCCTCCACAAGCTGTTTGCCAAGATGGGCGTGAGCCTGGTGCAGTGCAAGCAGAGCTACTCGCACATGGACATGATGCTGAAGCGCGAGCTGCGCGTCAAGCTGCTCAAGTATGCATCGCTCTACAACCTCGACGGCATGGTGCCGACCATCGACACGGACGGCAAGGACCGCGCCGGCGCCAAGGACGGCTGGGGCTTTGTGCGCAGCTGGGGCTGGCGCGCGACGCTGAGCGCGCAGGACGTGGCGGTCGTGGTGGGTGCGCTGCTTGAAGTGGGCAAGAACCAGGCCGCCGGCGCCGGTGCCGTCACATCGACATCCACGTCGACGCAGACGGCCGAAGAGGATGCCGACGACGCGGAAGACCCGTCGGAAGAATGGGTCCCGCGCTTCTGGGACGCCTACGATGCCCTGGAGCGCATCGAGTTCCTGAAAGAGGGGCTGCGGACCGCCAAGTTTCTGCACCGCGCCATCTTCACGACCGGCACCGCCCTCATCAAGAAGAAGCAGATCACCCACCTGCACGCCTTCCGCATGTGCATCGTCAAGGACGGGCCCGACGCCGCCGTCTTCAACCACCCGGGCGCCCTCACCAAGCTGGCCCTGTGGATCGGCGAGGCCCTGGCCGAGCAGGAAAAGGACGCCACCGGCCGCCTCGCGCACGGCGGCCGCGGCACGCCGCTGGTCGTGGCCTCGCTCAACGAGAAGCGCGGCGTCTATGTTGTCGTCGGCACCGGCGGCGGCGGCGGGCCGGACATGCTCGCGCAGAACCGGTCCGCCCAGCAGCAGAAGCAGGAAGCGCGGGCGCAAAAGGCCAAGCTGAGGGAGGACAAACGGCAGGCGAAGCGAGTCCAGCGCGAGGAGGAGAAGGAGCGGCGGCGCGCGGCGAAAAATGCGAGCGGCGAGGAGGAGGAGGACGACGACGATAGTGAGTCCGATGAATCCGATGCCTCGTCCGACTCGGACTCGGACTCGGACTCGGACAACGAACTCGACGAGCCAGAGAAAGGCTTTGGCCTGAACCGCTTCGGCACGGCCTTCCAGGACGTCGTCGCCGAGACCAACACGCGCGTGCGCATTGACAGCTTTGAGCACTGTGTGGTCGAGGTCAAGAAGGAGGATCTGGGCGGCTTTCTCGAGAGCCTGAGCATGAAGGCGGTGGTGGGATAAACGACGAGACTCGATGACAAGACTCGACGACGAGACGACCGAAGGGAGTCGAGGAGGCGAGTCGAGGAAAGAAGAGTCGACCGAAGGGAGGACAGAGAGTTGAGGAAAGAAGAAAAGAATCGACCAAAGGGAGGACAGACAGAAATGACGGTTACGTACTGGGCGGATTGGTGTTACATCTTTGCTTCTTGTTTCCACTGTTTGCATTGCATGCTGTTGTTGTTTTTACTTTCTTTTCTGCTTACTTCACTGCGAGACATGGTACAAAATGAATTACGCTTCATTCTATTCTATAAATGGGAGACTTAAAGGGCTGTACAAGGTAAAGGCTGTTTTGAATGAAGAGTGGCGATCGCTGCAAAACCGGAGGGAAAAAATCAAAGTCAAAAGGGGCCAAAGTAAACAAGAGTCGACAAAAGAAAAAAGAAACGAGGCGCCCGTTCAACACCGTACCAAACAAAGACACGATTCACCCCATGCACCCCTAGAAAGAGAACCACCGCGCAAGCTCAGTCTTGAGAACCTCGACATCAACCTCGTCGCCCTCGTCCACGGCCCAGGCGACAATGCCGTCCGGCCGCACCAAGAACGCTTGCAGCCCGCGCTTGGCTGCGACGTCAGAGGCAGCAAGATAGTCGACCCGGCTGGCATAGCCACCGCTTTCGAGCAATTCTTTCAAATCATAGGCACCGTTGCTGCCCAAGTCCACGAGAAGACCGTGGCCGCTGGCCAGGTGGTGGTTCACGCGCGGGCTGCCCAGACTGTCGTCGCTGTTCTCGTCCTTGCCGTCGAGCACAAGGTCGGGCGCGCTCAGGCCAACCAGTGCGTGCGTGGAGGCACTGTCGACCCTACATTTCTGCGACAGGCCCCAGAACAGGCCGATGAACAGGTTGACGCCGTCGACCGTGCCCAGCGTGCGCTGGAACAGGGAGCGCACCGCCCGTCCGTAGACGTCGGGCATAAACGCGATGCTTTGCGCGCGGGACATGTCCAGCACCTGCTCGGCCACGGGGAGCCGCTCCTTGTCGTACGAGGCGAGCAGCGCGTCGTCCACACTGCCGGTGGCGGCTTCCTGGCGCACCGTCGCGGCCAGCTTCCATCCCAGGTTCATGGCGTCCCCCATGCCCAGGTTCATGCCCTGCGCGCCAAACGTGGCGTGCGTGTGCGCGGCGTCGCCGGCCAGCAGGACGCGGCCGCGTCTGTAGTGCAGGGCGTGGCGGCAGCGGTCGGTAAAGGAGGTGGCGACGCGCAGCTCGGTGATCTGGACCTCGGGGACGCCCGTCACTCTTGTCAAGACGGCCTGCAGGTGCTCTTTTGTGAGAGGCTGGCTTCGGTCGAACGCGCCGCCATCCGCATCCATGAGGTACACCGTGTCGCCAAACGCGCCGGCAATGTACAGGCCGCCGTCGGTGACCGTGAACCCGGGAACCAGCTTGTCGGCATTGGTCAAGTCGCAGCGCATGGCGTAGCCCGTAAACTTGGGCTCGGAGCCGTCGACGCGGAACCCGGCCGTGCGGCGGACCACGCTCTGGCCGCCGTCGCAGCCGACCAGCCAGCGGCCGCTGAAAGTGGCGGAGGTGGCGGAGGTGGCGGAGCTGGCAGCAGAGCCGGCACCGTCCTCACACTCAGCCTGAGCCTCAGTCTTTTCCGTCTTTTCAGTCCTGACGTCCGCCTCCACGACGACCTTGTCGGCCCCTTCCTGGCTGCCCTCCACAATCTTGCGCAGAGCATGCCCGTACTTGACCTCCACCCCGAGCTTCTTGGCCCGCGCCCCGAAGACGGCCTCGACCGTCGCCATCGTCGTCGGGCCGGGCACCAACCCGGGCCCGTTGACCCGGTACTTCCACCGCCCGAGGTCCATCTTGTTGGCGTCAAAGAACATGCCCGCGAAATGGCCGCCGAACTGCATGCCCTCGGTCTTGTGGAAGAGCTGTGTGGAGGCGGGCGGTCCGCCGCCTCTTCCTGGTCCGCCGCCTCTCCCCGGTCCGCCAGGGCCTTTTCCACCAGGGCCGCCGGGGCCGCCGGGGCCGCCGGGGCCTTTGCCTGGCGGAGGCTTACCCCCTCTGTCCTTCATCATGCCCTTGAGGTTGGCCTTGTCGGCGGGAAAGACCGCGTCCAGCAGGCCGCGCCGCGCGAGACACTCGAGCGTCAGCGTGTTGGTGCCGCGGAAGCCAAGGGGCGCGGCCTTGAAGACGGACTCGCTGTCGCGCGACGTGGCTGCATCGCGTTCGAGCACGAGCACGGAAGCGCCGGCCAGGGCGAGCTCGCCGGCCAAGAACAGGCCGATGGGGCCCGCGCCGGCGACGATGACGTCGTATGTCTTGGTCATGTTGGCAAAGGGTGTGCGTTGAAGTTGTGTTGGTTTGATTTGGCGTGTTTTGTGTTGTGTGTGATGTGTGATCTGTTGATGATGCCGACTCACCAACTTTTGCATTTCAAGGACATCGACAACCTTCTTTATACTTTTCAGAATACTTTTCAGAGCCCGGCATCCGGGTCGTCGTCGGGTCGTCCATATTCTCTTTGCGACGTGTTCGTCGGGCTCGATTCTTGTCGTCGGCGTCGATGTGTGTTGTTCCGCCGTTTCGAATGTCCGGCCCTTGTGTGCTGTTTTGGCGTACTTTGGCTGGCTCGGGCGATAGAATTTCCCGGGCCTCGCTTTCACTTGAAAAATGCCAAAGAAATTCAATTAAAAGCACGGTACAGCCAATGTCAGCAAACCTCAAGGATTCAGCAGGATTTCACTTTTTCCTTCATCGTTTCTCCTTTTCTCCTTTTCTCCTTTGCGCATCACGACTTTCTTACCTGTTCCTCCGCCCGGCCAGGCTACAGCCATCCAGTGCGGTCATGATGCGCCCACAATGCATCAATGCAGAATCAGGCTGCTCCGTATCCTTCCGGTTATCTTTCTTTCTCCTTTTTCTTCTTCTATTTTTGCGCCGTGGCCTTTTCGGACAATTATCGAGTTGGTCGTTGCCGTTATGCTGTATAAGCCCAAGGAGACTGGGGTAGAGGCTGAGGCTGTGGCCAGATGCGCAGACGAGGCAACAGTCTTTTCTCGGTCAATGGTCTGGGGTTGGCATGGCATGTGTTGGCTCATCACATCGAATGGGACGATCATGTCAATTAACAGTGACGGTGGCTTTCTTTGCGCCCGGCAGTTTTGACCTCCTTTTTCTGGGACTCGACTACTCAGCATCGGGGCTTGGTTCTTTCCTCTTTTGCCCCGTTGTGCGACATTCGGTAACGAGAATGTGAGAAGGCACGACCAGGCGATGCTATCCAGCCGTTTACTCTTTGCTGGCCAAGTCGCCGATCGCAAAACAAGTAGAGCTAACTCTGCAATAATTACACAAGAAGCGACTTACACCAGTTTGTGCCGGCATTGGCATCGAGCTACACAGCCACAATACGTCCATCTTGTTTGCCGGTACGTCGTGCAAGCTCTGAAGTTGTGTTGTGAGCGCTGGTTTGAGTTGAAAAGCGTCGCCTCTTTTACGTCCTCTTTCCCGATTGGGACAGTGGCTGAGTCGCGAGCTGGCCCTCTTGACCGTCATGAGGGGTTATTGTCATTGGAACGCCATGCTGCGCTCTTTCTTTGCCAAACTTTAATGCTCCTTCCTGTTTCTTGTCCCTCATTTCCAATTCGACTGTGTTCTGCGTGGAGAAGGAAGGTGAACATGGCTGTACATGTACATTGTAAATCGCCGGGCATGGCAGGTACGATCAACTGATATATAAGTTGTGCGGAAGGCGCTACCTAGGTCTTGGAACTCTGGGCATATCGGGCGAGAACGACGAGAACAATTAAAAAAAAAGGCAGCAAAGAAGAGCCCAGACACGACTTGGAATCAACAATCACCCCTGTTGGAGGTGTTCATCTACTTTCGACCTGGCTGGAGGCACGTTCTCCACGCCGTGTTTCGAATCCAAGGTCCACAGAAGCCCGCAAAAGAAGAAACTACAGATTGCGTCAACAGTCACGCACCCCCTTTCTTTGCCGCCATATGTTCACACGTTTCGAAACATTCTGACACTCGACCGCCCAATCGATCGGAGGAGGCGCCAGAAAATCGAAAATCGAATATCGAAAGAAAAGGACGATAAACGAGATCGGCCTGAACTGACACCGACACCACGATCTCCTTCCCCTCGATCGCGCCTGCCCGCTCGAGTCTTGAGCAACGGTCAATTGTGAGCATAGTACGACGTAATTACCTTCCTTTTCTTTTGTGCTACTATCTTTGCTCTTGTTGCTCTTGTTGCTCTTGCCGCCTGTGTAATTGCTTCCCTCCTTCTCTTTTTGTCTTTTGTCTCCTTCCGTTTATTCCTCTTTCTCCCTACCCTCCGGCGCTTGCGCTCACCCGCCAAGACTGACTCGAAGACTCGGCCAGCTAACAGTCACTTTACTCGGTAAAAGCCGCAGCAGCAGCTGGTCAGTGGTCAGTGACATCAGGGCAAAGTCAAGGACACCACGAAAATATACAAAGAAGTCGAGCTGTGCCCAGCCCTGTTGCAAGTTGACAAGTTGACAACTCGGATACAACTTGGACACAAAGAAGCGCCGCCAGGCCTCCTACAAGCTGAGTCCAGTGGCATTGACAATGTAAGTAAGAACTCAAAGAGCGAGAATTGGCCATATATGGAGTCCCTTGAAAACAATTGTCTGTCCGTCATT
Source organism: Sporothrix mexicana (assembly GCA_021396375.1). NCBI lineage: Eukaryota > Fungi > Ascomycota > Sordariomycetes > Ophiostomatales > Ophiostomataceae > Sporothrix > Sporothrix mexicana. Next base: position 363,091 of record WNYC01000025.1, on the reverse strand, counting down.
TTTTCATCACATCCCCCAGTCCTTCAAGCGCCGGAAACTTTGCACCAAACAGAAGCCTGGTTGATTTGATGTATTGATGACGTTGGTGGCAGGCAGGCAGTTAGTTTCGCTTGTTTTACGATTTACTTTTACTCTAGCTGCTGGACCTTGCTGTTAGACTGTTAGTGCAGTTTGCTCCTTCTGGTGCCTTCTAAGTTTTTGGTGCATTTCTGGTGCTATGACTGGCAGCCTCCCACTGGAGGCGGATCATTTTGACGCCCTATTTCTGCGCTACGGCGAAACCGACCCGCCCAGTCCAGCCCGGTAGGCAAGTGCCATGGAGCAATCGTCCACTGGAGGCCCCTCCATATTTTACACCTAAATGACCTGACTGACGCCTCTCCCTTAATCACCTCCGACTCGTAATAACACACCTCAAGTGGAAAGAGCCCCTCCATATCGCATTTCACCCTTCCCTTTTCTACTTCCTTCCTGCCCCTTCCCCCCCTCTCGTCTCAGGATAGGAAACTGCACACGCACGCACGTTTTCTCGACAGCGAGAGAAAGAACCGACTTGACCGGTAAGACGATGAAGACGACGAGGACAACGGGATCCTAACGTTTGGACCCTTCCCTTCCCTCACTGTCCCTTCCCCTCGTGCTCACCTCCCCCCTCCTTTCTCTCGACCAACCCCCTGCCCCTTCCACACACATTTCGCATCTGCGACAACCTTAGACGCCGCCCGCCAAAGAAGCACGTCCCCGTATTACCGGCGCAAACTACTGCTGTCGTTTCCTGTCTTTTTGCTGTCTTGTCCCTCCCCTTTCTTGTCGCTTCCGCTATCCCATTGCCCCCTTGGCTATCTCCCCCACCATTCTTAGTAGTCTGGCCGCTTACATCTGTTGTCCTTCCCCGTCTCCAGACGATTCCCCTTTCGAGGTACCTTTTCCCGCGAAACCATCACCAACGAACATCGCGTGCCGACCGATCGAATTCGACCGAGAAAAGCGACTGCCCGACTTCCTTGCCTTCCTCCCGCCATTCCGGACGTACTCCCGGCTGGCCCGGCGCAGCGCATGACCAGCAGCGTCGCGCGGTAGATCTTGTCCGACGACAACGAAAGGAACGACACGACGACGACGACGAACGAGACACGAAGACACGAAGACACGAAACGAACCGATAGAACCGATAGAACCGCATAACTAGACAGCCACAATGGGCAAATCGTATGTTGTCCCGTTGCGTGTCCGATGCCCGTGTCCGTCGTGCTGGCAATCGTCTACACCGTGTGTCGCGCGACACCGGACACCGGACGCGGACGGATGTCGGATAGCGGATATCCCCGTCCGTCCTCCTCCTTGATCCGACTTACTACTAACAACCCCCTAGACAGTCAAAACTCTCCCAGGAGCAGCTCGCAGAGCTGCAAAAGTCCACACATTTCGACAAGAAGGAGCTCCAGCAATGGTACAAGGGTACGTCTTTCTTCTGTCCTCGAATCTGTCCTCGCTGCGCTCGATTCTGTCCTCGATTCTGTCCTTGTGTTCTCGCTACGCTCGCAGTGCGCAGCGCGCCCCCCCAACATGGATCTCCCTCGCTCGCTGCGCTCTCGCACTCGAGTCTCGTTGCTAACATGATGGGTCCACGCCAGGCTTCCTCCGCGACTGCCCCTCCGGCATGCTCACAAAGGAAGAGTTCCAGAAAATCTACCGCCAGTTCTTCCCCTTTGGCGACCCGTCCTCGTTTGCCGACTACGTCTTCAACGTCTTTGACTCGGACAAGTCGGGCACCATCGAGTTCAAAGAGTTTATCGTCGCCCTGTCCGTGACGTCCCGCGGAAAGATGGAAGACAAGCTCGACTGGGCGTTCCAGCTCTACGACATTGACGGCGACGGCAAGATCTCCTATGACGAAATGCTAAAGATTGTCGAGGCCATCTACAAAATGGTAAGTTTCGGTCTTTCGGTCTTTCGGTCTTTTGGTCCTCGCTGCGCTCGCATCGCCCCCGCGCACGCTCGGTCGCACACGTTGCGTGCTCGAGTGCCGCTCCCTCCCTTCTCTCCCTTTGGTCGGTCGCTAACGGCTAACTTGTCAGGTCGGCTCTATGGTCAAACTCCCCGAGGACGAGGACACACCCGAAAAGCGCGTCAAGAAGATCTTCCGCATGATGGACAAGGACGAAAACGGCTCTCTCGATATGGACGAGTTCAAAGAGGGCAGCAAGCGCGACGAGACGATCGTGTCGGCCCTGTCGTTGTATGATGGGCTGGTTTGAGGTTGAGACTGAGACCGAGACCGAGACCGAACGAAGTGAGGTCGGAGGTCGACAAAGTAGGTCAGAGGTCGACAGAGTTGAGAGGTCGGCAACGTTGAGAGGAGGAGGTCGACAAAGGTCAACGACGGAGACCAAGATGGCGTTATTTTGGTTGTTTTTGCGCCTGCCTCGTGCCAGTTTCTATTTATTTTAACATGTCTCTTTTTTTGATATTCACATTTATTGACTACATTTTTTGCTGCATTTTTATTGTTTTATAGTTCACTTTACACACGGCCATAAAGAGCAGTCCTGGATATCTGGATATCTGCTATGCCTTTGTGCACCTTCTGTCTTCAACGTAGTTTCCCCATTTAAGTTGCACCTTTTCCTTTTGACAACACCCTCGCACGTATCGGCCCCTTCTTCTGTACTCGTACAAGCTAAGCTCGCGGGTGTTGCCGCCCGGGCTCCCTTTGTGCGGTTGAGTGGTTTACATAGATTGGATGAGAGTCGACCATTGTCGGACGACACTCGAGTTACAGGTCACGCATGTTTTATGTTGATAATAAAAGGCACCAGAGAAATATGATATTACTGCCAGTAGAAAAAGAAAAAAAAAAAACTATATATCCAAGAAACTTATGAAAACCACTCCACTCTTACATTATCCAGACTGAGGAGGAGAGGGACAAAAGTAGAGAGTGAAACTAGCCGGAAAAATACAACAAGAAACAAAAGATATCTTCAAAACAAAACAAACAAAACAAATGAAACAAGAAACCCATGCCCCATCCAGAAAATCAAGCAACGGAAATAAACAAAAGTAGGGAATCAACAAGAAACACACAAACACAAGGAAACTATAAAAACAAGGATGCGCAGGATGCTGCAAGGGCAAGTCGAGGCGAGAGGGGAACGAGGACGAAGACGAAGACTACGACTAGGCTCGAAAACTGAAACCGTGGCGCTGACGCGCCGTCGTACGGCTTTACGACGACGACGACGCATAGGCGGCCGCCACCTCTTTGCGGAACTTGTCGAGGATGCCGCGGCGGTTCAGCTTCTGCGCAGCCGTCACCAGGCCGTTCTGCGGCGTCCACTCCTCGTCGGCGACGACGACGCCGTCGATGATCTCAATGCCCGACAGGCCGCCCTGGCGGCCGGCCGACTGCAGCTCCTTGAGGACGGCCGACTGCAGCTTCTTGTTGTGGGCCAGCTCTTCCAGGCTGGTGCCCGAGACGCCAATGGACTGCGCCAGCTTGAGCAGGGCCGGCTCGGCGGGCACGATAATGGCAATGGGCTTGGCCTTTTGGGCGTCGGCGTAGCAGCAGATGTTGGCGACGACGTGGGCGGACCGATAGATGGACTCGAGCTTCTCGAGGGCAATGTACTCGCCGTTGAGCGTCTTGATCAGGTTCTTCTTGCGGTCGATCAGCTTGAGGTGGCCGCGGTCGTCAAACTCGCCAATGTCGCCCGTCTTGAACCAGCCGTCGGCGGTAATGGCCTCGGCGGTCTCGGCCTCGTTCTCGTAGTAGCCGCTCATAACGCTGGGGCCGCGCAGCCAGACCTCGCCTTGTGGGTGGGGCTTGTTCGTCGCGAAGTAGCCGGCATCCGGGAAGTCGACCAGCTTGCACTCAACCGAGGCAGGCATGGCACCCATGGCGTCCGTCGTCCACTCGGCCGGGTTCTGCAGGACACCCATGGCCGTGGTCTCGGTCAGACCGTAGCCGCTGATCATGGGGCAGATGGCCATCGAGATAAACCGCTGCGTGTCCTTGGCGACAGGGCCACCGCCGTTCATGCACAGCTTGAGACGGCCGCCCGTGGCCTCCTTGATCTTCTTGAAGACGATAGCATCCAAGATGCCAGAGCCGGGCAGGCCCGAGGCCATCAGGTTGGTCTTGGCCCACATGGCACCCCAGAAGAGCGAGCGGACAACAGGGCTGCCGGCATTGACCTTGGCGATAATGCCCTTCTTGACCATCTCCCAGACGGCGGGGACACCGACCAGGACGCTGGGGCGGAACTCCTTGATGTCGCCGTTGCAGTTGCGCACCGAGGCATCGGACAGGGTCTTGGGGTTACCATAGCCCATGGTGGAGCCCCAGTAGAGCGAGGCGTTCTCGAAGACGTACTCGAGAATGTGGGCGGCGGGCAGGTAGGTCAGCAGACCGTCGCCGGGGCCAATGTACGGCTGCACGACAACGCTGACACCGGCGACGGCAGCAATGACGTTCTTGTGCTTGAGGGGCACACCCTTGGGGGTGCCGGTGGAGCCCGAAGTGTACATGATGCAGCATAGGTCCTCGGGGGTAGGCGGGACGGGGTCGACGGGGTTCTCGCCGCCGAGCTTGACGAGGTCCTCGAAGCTCTGGACGGTAATGTTGGGGAAGGCGGCCTTGAGCTTGTCGACGTGCTCCTGCTTGACCTGGTTCTGGTCGTTCCAGATGACGTGGCGGATCTCGGTGGCGTCCTTGAGGACGTTTGTCAGAATGGGCAGTAGGTGGGGGTCGAGGAAGATGGCCTTGGCCTTGGTCGCGACCATGGAGTGGCGCAGACCCTCCTGGCCGAGGGTGTCGTAGGCGGTGACGATGGGGATGGACTGGGTGGCAGCACCGTGGGAGGTGGTGAGCCAGTTGGCGCTGGTGGCGGCGAAGATATGGATGCGGTCACCGGCGGTGAGGCCGAGCTTGCGCAAGCCCGCGCCGACCTTGTTTATGCGGTCAAAGTACTGGTTGTAGGTGATGTACTCGTAGCCGGAGAGCTCAAAGTAGGTCCACTGCTTGTCGACGAGCTGCTCCTCGCCGTCAATGACCTTCTTGACCTTCTTGGTCTCCTGGTGGGTGCGCAGGAGGCGGCGCGAGCCCATGGCGCTGGCATTGCCGAGCTTGGCGACAGAGACCTTGACGAGCTCGTAGACAGTCGTAATCGAGGCGTCGGGAGTGCCGATGATCTCGGGGACGGCCTTGGGGTGGCGGCGGATGGGGGTCTCACCCTCGACGGGCTTCTGGCCAGGGACCTCAACGGAGAAGGGCGGCCGGGCCGTGAGGCGCGGTGTGGTAGTCTGGATGACCATGTTGGCGGTCTCGTGTGGTGGAGGAGTAGAAAGGTAAAGGAGAAGACTGTCGCCGCGTTAGTTGTGTCCAACGAAGCTCACAAGAAGTGCAAAAAGCAAAGACTGTGATGAAGGCAAGCAGTGAGCAACGACGAAAAGCAGCGAGTGAATGGCGACACGGCAGAACAACGATGTTGACAGTCAAAGGCCACGACAAAAGATATAGACGAGAAAAGATCGTGCCGGTCCAAGCTCAGTCCAAACTCGCAAAACTCGAGTGCTCCAGACGGGGCGTGTAGCCGACACAATAGAACTCTGACTCAAAGTCCCAAGAGCTGATTCCAAATGCACAATGGCACGAGGCACAGGTGCACGATGCACAGATGCACGATGCACAGATGCTCAGATGCAGAGAAGTGCACTATTCCGAGAGAGAGATCGTTTGCAGGGCGCGATTGAGCTGACAGGACGAGCTGCTCGTTGTGGAGTGAGAAAGAAGGTGAGCTGTGAGAGGAGAGAGCTCGAACGGGGAGCTCGAACGGGGTGAGCGCCAAGATAAAAGGAGAGCTCGAGCGAAGTGAGAAGCCAAGAGAAAAAGAGGCGGAAAGGACCAAAGAGCGAGGAGGATGCAGACAAGACGGAAGGGAAAGGGAAGGAACAGCAGGAAAGGATGGAAATCTTACTTCAATTCAAGAGTTGTCTTTGTTTCTGTTCGATTCTGTTCGATCACGTCAGAGAAGGTGGTCGCGTCTCTGTGACTGGAATTAAAGACGTAGCAGTGCGACGCTGCGACGCCGTTGTTCGGGCAGCAGGGGAGGGAAACGAATCAAAGAGGAGGGCTGATTCTCTGATTCTGATTCTGATTCTGATTCTGATTCTGATTCTGATCGTGAGCAATAAAGCGACAAAGTTGGGCAGACCCGCAATGATCTGGTGGCCGTGAGATGGGTGAGGACGAAGAGATGAAAAGGAGACAAATCTCGAAATCGAACAAAAAGGAGGAGAAGAAGAGAAGAAAAGAAGAAAGCGGGTGGAGATTGTCGTGAGAAGTTTATGGGAGGCAAGTGGACTTTGAGACATGAAGCAAGGAAGGTGCAAAGCACACATACCACAGTACACAGAAACAACAGGCTGGGGAAAGGGGCCAACAGTGCCAGAGACCAACAGAAAAGGAAAGGGCTGGAAGGCAGCAGCTGGGAAGGGGCGAGAGTGACCTGCAGACTGCAGTGCAGAAGAGGGGGGAAAGAGCTTGGTGGCAGGTTTGGGCCGGAAAGTCGGGGAAGGCGCAGAACCGGGGAGAGCGGGTTAACCAATGAAGGCAAGAGCAACTGCAGGTCACAGAGCTCTAATTCTCGTGGTGGGTGGTGGGTGGTGGACAGCTGGCCGTCTACGACATATTATGGGGCTAGGTACATACAACGCTGGAGTACCTCCGGCTGTCAAAATGTGTATCTGCTACCGCGAAAAGTGCAAGACATTAATACGTCGTACTTTATGACTTGCCCGTTGGTGTTGGTTCGTGACAAGCTCGTACTCGAGTCGGCGCTGGAAGCTCATTGCTGGATAGCTGCAATAGCGACGATATTGGTGGTATATACGAGGCACAGGTGGTTACAAATATCGTTGATCTCTTCTTTTGTTCTCTCCACTCTTTCCTTTTCCTCGCTCTTACCTCCATCCGATATTCGTCCCACAAGGCAGTCGCACACATGGCATGCATTTGCGGCGTTTAGGGAAGGAACGATGACCGATGTCCGAGGCTGACCTGGACAGGACTGGCCAGTGAACTGGGCACCTTCGCCTCTTCCTTTTCCTTCTGAATATCCCCTCAGTCCAAGACTGCCCAAGACAACCACCAAGAAAGCCTTCCAAGAAGACCAAGACTCTGTGCTCGCAAACTATGACGGAAGAGGGCAGGAGGTGCACACCCGCACACTACTCCGTATCTCCAACAGGAACAGGAAAGAGCCGGTTACTTGAGGGAGAACCTTCGCGTCGTCAAAAATTTTAAACAGGGACCTCTCCTTTAAACAAGAACCTTTTGTCCACTATTTTTGTAATATTAGTCTACAGTACATGTACTCTAAGGAGAGACCAGAGTTTTCGTGCGGAGAAGCAGGGGCGCTAACGACGCTGGAGGGTGCCAGCAGTGCCTAGCCTGGGCGATCGGACAGTGGACGAGTAGCGAGTGACGACCAGCTCCTGAGACAGCCAGAGACAGCAGGGTTGCGGAGGGCTACGCCCCACTTTCGAACTCGACTTTCTTCCAGCAACGGGAGGGGAAGTGCACTGCGGGCTGGGCATTGAGTGCACTAACTCCGGTGCGTGCTAGCGCGCCCCTCTTCTCTGTCCTCCTTTCTTTTCTCTGTTCTCGTTTCGCTTTTCGATCTTGTCACTTCGCGACTTCTTCCTCTTTAAATGGCTTCTCTTCTCAGCTCCCTCTTGTCTTTTTATCTCCTCCCATCCATTCCGAAATGTATCATTAACAGAGTACGACATACAGAGTCGAACCAGGACCTGCCCCCTACGAAAACAATGGAAAAGGTTGCGAGGATGGCAAATACGTCGTACAGCGTAGAATACGGAATACAGGCTCGGCTGCGATGGCTAGTGGGTTTTGGGTTTGCTGTGTGGACCGGATCGGCGCCGATTGCCTGTCAAAGCTCTTTTGCTCGGTGTTTTTGGTTTTTGGTGGACGGGTCTACGTCGTATCGAATACTGATTACCGCATCGTCTCAGGGGTGAGAAAAGAGAATACAGGGCTCAAAAAAGGCTGGAAAGGCAAGGTCCAGGGACCGGTAAGCAGTACAAAGTAATCATAAAATTAATAAGGCGAAGCTCTGTGCGTGCAGGACCTGAGATAAGATAGCAAGACGGCGTCAGGCGGCATGTTTTGGTCTTTTTCATTTCGTCTCCTGAGCTCGTCAGATCGGAACCAGGGAATTGGACCTCTTGTTCTACAGGGCGTCTCTGGTGGACGCAACGCTGTGCTGACATGCAGCGGCAGAAGGTCCGAAAAGCGGCAGGAAGGACAAGGGAGTCTGGAAAGATGAAAGATGCAGGTGGGAAACAGGGCGAGCTGTTGGGAAGTAAGGCGATGCCTGGCAGGGCGTCGTTGACGGCTGACGTAGGTGAGACAGCCTATGAACTCGCTGAACCTGGAACTATCGTCAATTTTGGTGATTGATGGGTGTGGCCAAATCCGGCAAGCTACGGCTAGCACTGCTGGCCGTTGGCCTTGTTTTGCTACACCGTACTTCCCCTGAACGCCTCTCGATAGCTCCTGCATTTTGTTGGGAAAACCGTGCAAGGGATAGGCAGCAGGTGCGGCAATTCAGGAGCCAACTGGGCCAACCGGGAGCTCTGGATTGGGTCGACAAAGGCAAGTTGTCGGAGCTCTTATCGCCTTCAACCCTTGGTTGGTGAGCTGGTCTTTCTCTGTCTGCCTTTGGCCACGTCTTTCTGGGCAAACGCGATTTGGCCACCTGGACTGGACAAGAAGGAACAGCTCATCGTAGAAGCAAAACTGGCTGAAGACAAGACAAAGGGCCAACGTTCAGCCGTTTCGGAGTTTAACTCTGGAAACAAAATCCCAAAATTGTCATGTTCGATTGTCGGAAATTTCACATTGTCATATGGCGCCCCGACGGCCACCGACGGGCAGTTTGTAAACAGAAAGCTAAAAGCCGGGTGTAGTCTTTCGGCCAGTCGGCCTTCGACCGCCGTTCGCACAGAGCACTGTCCTCACTAAAAACGGGACCGGGAGCGCAGAGGGTTTTGCGGCGGCAAAAGTAATACTGGGACTTCGTACGGAGTCCGACATACTGAGGCGACAGACTGCTGAGAGGTCCGTGACGCATCACGTGGAGATGTACAGCTTGTCTGTGTTGGGGAAGGTGCACAGAGCTGGTTGACCTGGGCCAGCTGGGCCAGCTGGGCGGACCCTGAAAACCCAAAATTGTGACGATTTGGCGCCAAACCCAGTCGGACGCAGCAGAATAGGCGGCCACAAATCACCTGCGGCTGCGACAAGGGCGTTCTAGTATTCTGTGCCCTCTTAGGCTCTTATGACGGACGACGCAATGTCTTTGATTTTCACGCCTCCATTCTCGACTCTCGACTCTCAACTCTCGACCCTTTTGTCCTTGGCTTTTTGACCTCCTATCCACTGCCTGCATGGCAGTGGAGTTTTTGAAGATCGAATCACAGAAAGCACCGATCATAGATTACAGTCACAGGGATAACGACGCCAAGTCTTGTTGTGAAGGCCCCTCTTTCTGTGAGTGAGAGGCCAGACCGACCTCGTGCAGGCCGAACAAGACTATTGTCCGCGCCAAGCATTGGCCACATCTGCTTTGAGAAAACGAGTCTTCCTGCAGATTTGTCCAATAATTGATGGTTGGTTGTGAGAAAGTGACGACTTGAGTGAGCTGCGTTGTGGGATGAATGAGCTGGGCTGACAAAAAAGAAAAGACAGAAAAAAAAAAAAAACGAAAAAAAAAAAAAAAAAACCAACGACAGGCTCCATAGCCCCTGTGAGCTCTGGTGGAGAGAGTGAGACATCTGCCGGCCAAGGACAAGGGCCTGTCTCTGCCTGTCTGGGCCTGTCTGACTGTCTCTCCCGTCAATGGACCCCGCTCTCGGCCGACTCCTGGATCGTCTCGGCCAAGAGGTCGACGACCCGGACGAGGAGACGTTCCTGCTCCTCGCCTACGAGCGCCCGTCGGCCCAGAACCTCGGGTTCGTCGACGCGCATGCCGCCGCCTTGGAGCTGACCGTGGCCGGCCGCGACCTGACCATCCACCAGTCGCCGGCCGTCCTGACGTCGAACCGGTCGGGCGGCACGACGGGCGCCGTGCTATGGAAGGTGTCGCCGGTGGTGGCAGAGTGGCTGGCCAGTGCGAGCAATCCGCTCTTCTCCGAAGGCGTGCTAGGCCCACAGTCGACCGTCCTGGAGCTCGGGTGCGGGATCGCCGGCCTGATTGGGCTGGCGCTGACGGGCAAGGGGAGCAAGGGGAGCAGGTCGGGGGCGGCGGCGACGACAAAAAAGAAGACGCGGCCGAAACGGACGCGGGATACATTGTCACCGTCACTGTCGACAGCATCGTCGACCGGAAACACAGTGGCCCACTACGTCCTGACGGACCAGCCCTACGTGTCCAGACTGCTGCGCCAGAACCTGGACGAGAATGCCACTGCCTCGCCACACTCTGCAGGGACCCTCGTGTTCGAGACGCTCGACTGGGAGACGGACGACGTGCGGCCGGGCACGCAGCTCGGTGGCGCGTCGAGCTTTGACGCCGTGCTGGCGTGCGACTGTATCTACAACGAGGCGCTGGTGGCGCCGTTGGTACAGACGTGCGTGGATGTTTGCAGGCTGCGCGAGACGAGCGTTGACGGGGCCGACTCGAGCGGCGCGAGGAAGGAACGAGAAGCGAGCGCAGCGAGGACCCAAAGCGCAGCGAGGAAAGAGACCCAAAGACCGACTCTCTGTGTGGTTGCGCAACAGCTCCGCGACCCCGCCGTGCTGACGGCGTGGCTGACGGCGTTCGCGGCGCGGTTCCGCGTGTGGCGGGTGCCGGAGGACATGCTGCCACCCGCGCTGCGGCCGACGGCCGGGTTTGCCGTCCATGTGGGTATTCTGAGGGACTGACGAGGCCACAGCCACTGACAGCCACTGTTCCTGTTACGATTACGAGTCACGAAGCGTCGTTTTAATTTTCGTTTAGATACAATTCACTTTTATTCAAATATATGCACGCATGCTATTGGGACAAAGTGAGCTCAAAAGCACTGTAAACATTTAAAAGCATAAGCTAAGCACAGGCATAAGCTAAGCATAGGCATAAACATAGATAAGCGTAGACATAGCCATAAGCGTAGGCATAGCCATGAGCATAAGCATAAGCATAGGCATGAGCAGCAAGCATTTACAAGAAGCGCCAGTAGTTCTCCTCCTCCATTTCCCTTTCAGTCACCCCTGTCATCTCTGGTCTGCCCTCAGATTGTCGCACTGGTAATCTCCTTGCGGAAGATGCTGACGTCCTCCACCTTGCACATAAACACTGTCTCAAGCTCGAGCTCAGCGGGACGGAAGGCGGGGGCGTCGTCGTCGCCATCACTATCGCTGTCGCTATTGGCGTTGTCGTCGACACCCGCATTGTCCTCCTCGTCGCTGTGCAGGGCCGTGTAGGAGCCCGCCATGGTGGGCACAATAGGCATGGCTGCGGCTGCGGTTGTGGCTGCGGCTGCAGCGGCAGCAGCTTTTTTGGCGGCTTTTGCTTGTTTGGCGGCCTTTGCTGCTGTCTTCGCACTGGACGAAGCCGGATACATCCATGAGAGTCCCTCGCTCTCGTGGTGTGGATTCATATGGTGCTGCGCCGCTGCACTCGAAAAGAGAGAGTGGAAATCCCCAGCTTCCAAATCTGAATACAGAGACCCTATCGACGTGGACCCGTGCTTCTTCGCCCCGTACTGATACGTCTTGGGCGGTGGATGGCTGGGGACGTCGGGGTGTCCCGAGTGGCCAGGATGGTCTAGGCCTGTCTCCGGCTTTCCTCCGACGACCTGCGACTTGGCCTTGGCATCGGGCTTGCGCACAATCCGGTCAATGGTGTGCGCGCTCTCGGTGGCCACGTACGTGAGCGGCAGCTGCGGGTAGTGCGTGAGCGTGTCGACCAGGAACCGGCGGACCTCCTGCATGACCCAGACGCACGTGTCCTCGTTGCGCAGGCTGACCAGGTGCAGCGCCCGCAGCGACCGGAAGCCCGGGAGGCAGCGCAGCAGCATGTGCACGGCGGCCATGTTCATGCTGGCGGCGAGTTCCTCGAGACGCGCGGCGCGGCGGGCCAGCAGCCGGATGGTGGCGCCGTCAAAGTCCCAGTCCCGGTCCATCTCCTGGCTCTGCCCCACTGCCACCGCCGCCGGTCCCTGGCCGACGGCGACGCTGCGGATCGACAGGACGCGCAGCGTGCGCGCGTGTTTGGCGAGGATCTTTTCGCGAATGTCGCCGATGGTGGTGGTCGGCGGCTTGGCGTTGTCGAGGTACGAGCGGGACGCCTGCTTGCGCTTGACCAGGTACACGCACTCGAGTCGGTTCAGCCGCGACATGCACCCCAGGAAATAGGGGCCGACGTCGTCGGTGTGCACGCTTGTCAGAGGCAGGGGCTCGGCTTTGTTCATTTTGGACAGGAGGTTCCAGACGGTTGCCTGGGGCCCGACCCTGAGCAGGGTGATTGACGTGAGACACCGGACGTCGAGAGCACGGGAAAACACCGACGCCTTGACGGGGATCAGGTAGCACTCGAGCGTCTTGATGGACAGACCGCGGACGGACCGGGCATAGTCTGCGGCGGCCGTCGAGGCAGGCTGGACGGTCTTGCTGCTGTTTTTGTGGTTGTTGCTGCTGCCTTCCGTGGCAGTCGGTACGACGATGGGCGCCTTCGCTCTCTGCTTGCCCTTCTTCTTCTCACTGAGCGGGGGCTCTGTCTGCGGCTCGTCAACGTCCATGTCGTCCGGTGCGCCATTAGGGTGCAGATCGAGCTGGCCTTCGGGCGCCTCGACGTCAATGTCTTCGGGCAGAACATCCCGATCCGCGCGGGCGAGCTTGGATGCCTTGGTCGTCGAGTCCGAGGGGCCGTCCCTGAAGAGGGACGTCTCGTCTTCGGACATTTCTGTTATTTCTGTGTCCGGAGCCGATTGTGAGTTTGTGACAGACCGGGAAGCTGCCTCGGAAGGAGCTGCCTCAGAAGGAGCTTCCTCAGGAGAAAGGGCTTCGGGCGGGTGTGTTTTAGGGGGGGCTGTCTCGGCCTTGGAAGAAGGACTGTCCCAGGAATCAGCAGCAGCAGCGGCAGTGACAGCGGTCGGTCCACTGTTGTTTAAAAGCTCAATTGCGCGCTGGATGGCCTCCAGGTCGGCCTTGAATTGGGGAGATTGGCCGGAAAACGGACGCAGTTCCTCCATGGCCTGTCGGATCTTACCACCCAGGTCGAGGGCCTCTTTCTTCAGTGTCTCCATTCCCTTTGGGACGCCCTCGCCCTCGTCCTTGTCCTTGCCCTTGCCCTTACCCTTGCCCTTGTCGTCATCCTTGTCGGGCGACCCTGCCGCCTTCTTTTTCTTCTTTGACTTCTCCTCCTCTGGAGGTGTGTTGGGATCGATGCCAAAGATGTGGGCGAGGGCGTCCTGCTGCTCCCGCCGAGCCTCCTTCATGAGCTGCGATTTGGACTGGTGAGCTGACGCGGACGATGCCGAGGTCGACGACGACAAAGCCGTGGCGCCAGGGCCTGCTCCGGCACCACTGCCACCGCCGGCCCCGTCCATACTAGTCAGACTCGACGAACCGTACGGCAGTCCTGCGACACCGGCCGTGTTGCCGGCAGCTCCGGCCCCGGCACCGATGCCGCCAAGAGCGCCACCGATGGGTGTGGGCGGACCCCAGAAATTGTCTCCCAAGAATTCGTCAAGGCTTTCGGCGCTGATGGGATTGTTTAGGCTGTCAAAAATAGTGCCGCCAGCGACTGTGTTGGTGTTTCCATTGTTGGTGTTGGTATTGACGACAGTGGCCGCGGGAAAGGTGGTGGGAAAGCTGGGGACCAGGGAGGAGGAATGGCGGCCGGCAGAATCTGCCTTGTTCACCAACGCCTTGGAGAAGCTCAGACTGAGCTTGGTGAGCGTGCGGGCAGAGTTGCGGATGCAGGCCTGGAGCTCGGGGACGACGGCGTCGAGGTCGTAGATGTCGAGGACGGCAAGGCTCTTCAGGTCCTTGAAGCCGGAGAACGTAGGAGGACCAGAAGCCGCAGCAGTGGCGGCTGCTGAAGTGGCCGGAGCCGCAGCCGGAGCCGGAACCGGAGCTGGAGTAGCCTTTGGAGCAGCCTTTGCGGGCTTCGACTTTGAGCTGCTTCCGTGGCTCGGCTCATGCCCGTGTGAGAACGACCACTCGTTGGGATCCTCGGGGAAGTTGTTGCCGCCCCATGGGTTGTGTGGCGGGGGTGTCGGGTAGACAGAGGACAGGCCGGGATAGCTGGGGCCCATGTAGGTAGGGGCAGGCGCGTGGTAGACGGGCGTTGCGCTGGTGATACTAGCGTTGGCTGGGAATGTTTTGGCAGCAAGTGCGTGGGCGACCTTTTTCTTCTGCGCCTTGTTGTAGGACGACTTGCCGGCGTGCATCCGCACTTGGAGATCCACGAGAGTGTCGATGCCGTGCAGCACCTTGAAGAGCGCCGGGCTGATCTCGAGAGGCAGGCGCCAGACCAAACCCTCAAGGCTGCGTGGGTCTTCCTGCCCTCCTCCTTTCATGGCCAGCGCCAACAAGGTATTCAGCATCTTGTGTGTGACAAGATCATTCTGCGTGTACTTCTGAACAAGGTTGGCGTTCATATAGGGCCCCTGCTTCGCGCAGGCAGGGTCCATCACCAGGCGGCGGACATGGGCGGCATAGTCGTAGTCGCTGGTCGTCAGGGTATCGAGAAGAGCGGGCAAGCTCTGGACAAAGTCGAGGCGGCGGGCGGCGCCTGCATCGTGGGGAGAGCCGGAGGGGGCAATGTTGAGCGTGTGGTAGATGTGTTTGGACGCCAAGACGTGGAAGCGCTTCGACACCAAAGCGAGCGACAACAGGTCGGGTGTTGGGCACTGGGGTCAGGGGGGTCACGAGGGTTAGCACTCTTGCAATAGTACGTCGTAATGGCTGAGAAAACGAGAACAGAAGAATGGCGGAGAGGGGGCGACCTACATAGACAAAGACCAAATCCTGGATCTCCTCTGGAAGGCCAGAAAAGTTGCGCGGACGCAGTAACGGATCCGACGACGAAGACGAGGGCGCAAATGCTGCGGGCGCCGACGAGCTCGAGCTCCCCGCGGAATATGTCCAGGTGGCCATGGTCGAGATGTGAAGTCAGGTGAAATGAGAGCTCGAAACCCAGCTTCCGACTCTCCAGCACCCCTTCAACTGCACGACGAGGTTCTATATAGATTGGATGTTGTGATGGTATGGCTGTTTCGATAATGTCTTTGTTGCTGGTCGCAGACCGTGGAAGAATGCTGTAATGCTGTTGTTGGCGGTGAAGTTGGATTCAGCACGAAGAATGTTGGAGGAAGAGAAGAGAGAAGAGACAGATGGGAAGAGGAAAGTGATCTAAGAAGTGAAATGGAGTTGAGGAGTCAAAAAAACTAAACACTAGCACAGGAAAGAGCAGACGAGTAAGTGTGAGGTGTCAAGGAAGGCGCCAAGGGGGAGGTGTCGATGTATGAAGAAGGTGCGGAGGTGAGGTACAGGGAGAGGTAGGTGCGAGGCTGGAGGAATTGAAGTGGGGTCCTTCCCCAAAGAAAGGAGGTGTCGATGTCAAAGTGAGAAGGAGCGAGCAGGAAAATAAAAGCAAGACTTGAGGCAGACAAAAGACGAGACTGAAAAGACTGAAAAGACTTGTTTTGAGAATTGGTTTGAATTCGAGTTTGAACCTTTTTCGACGGACATCGCTGCGTCTGCAGTCGTCTCGTCTCGTCTCGTCTGTACATCAAAGTCTAGAAGGGAGGGACCTGACGCCTTGTTTCAGGATGGAGATCGCCCCAGGTTTTGGTTTTTAGTTTTTTGGAACGGGGTTGCGTCTGTTGACATACAGAACGGCGCGTAATAACACATCATTCATTGTCAGCCTCCCCTTGTGGTCCCTGTGTAAGCCTTAGGGCGGGGCGGGCGCTAAACGCTTGGGGTCGCCGTTTGGTGTGTTCTGGTCCATTTTGGTCGCACTGTCTTCTTCTTTTTAGTGGGTCTATCCGCCCAATGGGCAGGCGAGGCATGCAATACAGATGCAGGGGCCTTGCAGTGTGTCTTTACACGGTTACACTAGTTGACAGCCTTTGCGTGGACGAGATAAAGGAGCCTCTTCATTGCCATTTGCGACAACTTGACAGAGCTTGCCAGAGTCCCAAGGCGGATTGTCATGGCAAGAGAGTGTTTCGTGATTTATGGGAAATTATTCTTGAATTTGTGGACTTGGAAGCCTGATTTGTTTTGATTCATATTGAATTCCCTTGTCCAATTCCATGTCTGTTGTTTGTTGTCTAAAATTCGTTTGAATTTTGTCGCTGTCCAAATCCATAAAAAATCAAAATCAAAATCAAAACCTGGAACATGGAACTTGGCTCGCCGGCGTGTCTTCCCACCATCCGAAAATTCGAAAATTCAGACAGCTTTCAGTATCACACAATGGAACGGCACGGGCCTGGGCATCGGACACGACCCAAGAAAACAGCGTCCTACCAGAGACACCTCGAAAATGGCTCCCCAATGAAAAGCCGGCGGACAAGCTCTGTCCGGTACTTGGGGACTCGGTCGAGTCTGACTCTTTCTCGCTTATTCTTTTCGTGTCCTTTTTTGGTCTTTTGGTCTTTTGGTCCTCGCCGTCTTCGACGGCTCGCTAGTTGAATGTTGGCTTGCCCACCGTCGTCACGTCCACCTTGACGCCCTGCTCTTCCAGGCGTGCTCTCAGCAAACTGTACGGCACATCCTGCACCGAAACCCCCCTCTCCAGCGCAAGGTCCGCCGCATTCGCGCACGCCTGCCCAATGGCGTAGAACTGGTGCTCCAGCCGGACGGCGCCGTAGCCGACGTGCGACGCGCTGGGACAGGTAGCCGACAGAAGGTTGGTGGCCTCGTTTCGCCGCGGGACCAGCGCGCGGTACGACACGCCAAACGGCCGCCACCGGTGGCCGTCCTTGAAGATGAAGCCCTCGTTGTGCGGCTGGCCGTCCCGTAGGATGCGGCGCACCGAGTGGGTGTCGGTGGGCCAGAACGCGAGGGCGACGGGGTCGTCGACTTGGGGGGCGCCGCCCTCGGTCGCTGTCGCCTCGGTGATGACATAGTCGGACACCATGCGCCGGGCGTCGCGGATGTACAGCTGGCGCGGGAAGTGGTTGTTGTCGGGGAACTCGTCGCAACAATAGCCAAACTCGGCCCATGTCTGGCGATGCGCCGCCGGCACGGACGCGTCGTTGGCAAAGAACCAGAGCAGGCCCTGCGTGAACGTGGTGGCCTCCTCCAGGATCTCGGCGCGCCGCGCATACGTCGCCACGGGCCACTCGTCGTTGAGCCCGAGCAGGTCCGTGGCAAGGGGCGCCTCCGACCCAATCAGGTCCGTCTTGCTGTGCGGCACCTTGCACGTCGGGGCGTACATGTAGCCGCCGGCCCGCAGGAACCGGCGGTGCAGCTCGTAGCGGCTGGCGACGTAGCCGGGCGGCGGTGCAGAGCCGCCAAGGGCCTCCACCCGATTTAACGGCTCGTTGGTCAGCGGCACGCGGAACGAGTACGACTGCAGGTGGTCGTCGCCGTCGCCCGGACTGCCAAACGGCTCGGGCGAGATGCCATACAGCAGGCCGCTGTTTGCATCGCCAGGGACGACGTACGGATCCACCGGGACGTCGATCTGGCGGTACGGCGTGGTGCCGCGCACGCCGGCCAGCGACTCCCCGTAAACAGACTGCGCCTCGCGGCCGTGCGTGGTCGACACGCCGGCGGCGGCCAGCAAGTCGCCCTCGTACGAGGCTTCGAGGAAGATGCGGCCGTGGACGACGTCGCCGTTGACCAAACAAATGCTCTCGACGATGCCGTCGGCGTTCTTGGTGACAGCTCCACCCTCGCCCTCGCCCTCTTGCAAGGCCGAGTAGATGATTGTGATTTTCTCAGAGTACTCGTCCAGCCACGCGGCAATCACTGCCTCCGCCACCCGCGACTCGAACCGCCACACGTCGGCGTCGCGGAGACGGTCAGCAACGGTCCGCTTCAGGCGCTCCACCCGGCCGTACACCGCCGAGATCCGCTCGTGCAGCTCCAGATTCAGACCGCCCATGGTCGTGCTGTTCTGGAACTCGGCCTGGTTGTCAATGTCCGACCCGCCCAGCCCTTCGACCTGGATGCCGCCAATGTGCGTGTGCGGCGCGACCAGCGCCACCGTCCGGCCGAGACGGGCCGCCTGGATGGACGCGGCGACGGCCGCCGACGTGGAGCCGTAGACGACGAGGTCGTACATGGCGGCAGCGAGTGAGCAGGTGAGTCTGCGAGTCTGCGTAGCTGGTCGATTGTGTGCGAGGTGCGTGGCTGAGAGAGCGGTTGACGTTTGGAGTTGTTGGTGTTTGCGGTTGCCGAGTTGGAGTCGTTGTCAACGTCAGCATCGACGTCGATTCAATGATTCGGTATCAAGGGATCAATGTGGGAGGTCCTCCAACCTAGCACAACCTGGTGTCCTTGTCTCGTTGTCTTCTTGTTGGCTTCTTGTTGTCTTTCTCAAAAACATTGACCCGGAGGTTGTTGTACTTGATGCACCTATTCTAGTTGGAGAGTGTCAGAAGTGACGTCGAGAAAAGCTTTTGTGGCAGGAAAGCCTCAGAACGCCTCAGAACGCCTTCCGTCTTGGTACGAGCTTGACGCGCCCAGACTTTGAGTCTCTCTCACGGTGTGGCTCGGCTCTGTTTTTGGGATGGCCCTTGCAGATCTGTAACAAAGTCCAGCCAGTATGTTTACCCAGAGGAGGGAGGGCAAAGAGGAAGAGGCCGGTGTCGGTGTGAGAAAAATGAAAAAAATAAAAATAAAAATAAAAAAAATAAAATAAAATAAAAAATAAAAAAATGACAGAAAGGTGCTACAAAAAGTCTGCAAGAAAAAGGCATACAAAACCGCTGATTACTCTCGATGACGGCCAAGACAGAAGGGACAAGGTCAATGTGCTAGCCTTACAAGGTCTGGAGAATCTCGTGGAGAATCTCACGCTGAAAGGAGAAACCCCGTCGTCTTTTGGTCGACTTGCAAGTGGACATTCTTGGCCATTCCGTACATGTACAATCTTGTATTTCCCGAGAACGACAGACGCCGGTATTCCTAATGGCCGTAGACGGAAGGGCCACATCCACGTTTTTCATTGCTGGTGTGTGTTTTCTTTCACCTGTCTGTGGGGATGTGGAGAGTAGCGCCACGTTAACGTGGATTAACGTGGATTAACGTGGTTTTCGGGGTCGACATGGCCCTGGTTTTGCAGACAGCCGACGGCACTTAGCGCACGCAGACGACCGGCCTTTGCGCCCCGAAACGTATTGCCGGCGCTGGACGCAAATAAGGAGAAAGGGCGACAGTCGGAGAGCGAGACCGCCGGCAAGCTCAACTGGCAAACTGTACGTCGTAAAGGACGACAGACGACAGACGACAGGGGTCTTTGGGACCGTCGACAGCACTAACTGGAGCTAATGATCCAGCGCCGGGTCCTGTCCTCCGTCTCAAAGACATTCTCTGCTTCTCGCCATGATTTTTGTGAGTCTTGTTTCCCTCTGCTTTCGCGCTTTGAGCTTTGAGCTTTTGAAATCCCGTCGAGCCCGTCTAACGTTTGCCTCTTTGTTTTTCCCTTTTCCTCTTTTTTGGCGTCTCCATCACCACCCACAATATCCCCACAACACACGAGCCAGCCCACGACCAGCTCGCATCGACGGCATGTACATGTAGATGGACCACTCCGCAATGGCCGTGACACTGCACACCCTGCCACCTTCACTTGCATTGGCAATACGGAGTATCTTGCCTGCAACTGATTCATGTGGTACTTCCCGACGAGACATCCACTTAGAAAGAAAAAAGAAAAAGAAGAAAAAAGAAAGATGAATGACAGCCGATCAACGGAGTCACAGTAGTTGGGGACTTGGGGACTTGGGGTGCTGCTGGGGTCGAGTCGGTGTCGATCGGGGTCTGTCCGGAGAAGAAGAATGGGGAGGGGAAGGAGAGGAGAAGAAATAAAACTTTTTTCAGTCTCTCGTCTGTAGTCGTAAGAATATAACAACAGATCGTTGTCGTATTTTCGTTTTCCTCTCGTTTCGTCCTCTCTTTTCTTTTCTTTTCTCTTCTCTTCCTTCCTCACCATCACGAACACCCAAACCACCTCGACCACTTTCACGATCACCACCACTCCCGCCACCACGCCCACCCTCACAATGGCTGGCCGCGGCAACGTGTTTGTCGGCAGGGCTGCCTTCAAGACGGCCACGCCTCGCCTCCTGTTTATCTGCATTGTCTACGCCTTTGGCAGTGTGTTCTTTGGTTATGATTCGGCGTCGTTTAGCGGCGTCCAGGCGTTCAGCCCGTTCCTCCACCAGTTTGGCAGCTTCTCGGAAAAGAAAAAGGCGTATGCCCTGACGACGCAAAACAGCTCGCTGCTCAACAGCCTGCCGCTGCTCGGCAAGCTTGTCGGTGCGCTGGCGGTCGGCCCCAGCGTCGAGCGCTACGGGCATCGCATCACCATGTTCGGCACCTGTCTGATCCAGATTGTCGGCGCCGTCATCCAGGTCACGAGCAAGAAGACGCCGCAATTCATCGTCGGCCGTCTGCTCGTGTACCTGGCCGTCGGTTTCGTCGAGAACGTCGTGCCCACGTACCAGTCGGAGATCGCCCCCGGCGCGCTGCGCGGCTTCTTCGTCGGCTCGATCCAGCTCTGCCTGACCTTTGGCTCCCTCATTGCCGGCATCGTCAACAATGCGCTCGCCTCCCGCAAGGACAACACCGGCTGGCAGATTGCCACGTCGATCCAGGTCGTCCCGCCCGTCCTGATCCTGCTGGCCCTCTACTGGACGCCCCACTCGCCGCGCTGGCTGGTGTACAAGGACCGCGAGGACGAGGCCTTGGCCGTCCTCAAGAGCGTCCGCCGCCAGGCCGATGTCGACGCGGGCGTCTGCGAGCTTGAGCTCGCCGCCATGCGCGAAGACGCCGCCCGGCACTACCAGAACAAGCGCCAAAAGGGCCCGTGGTCCGATCTGGTCAAGGGCACAAACCTGCGCCGCACCAACATTGCCATTGGCCTCATGTCGCTCCAGCAGCTGACGGGCGTCACCTTCTCGAGCAGCTACGGCCCGACGTTCTACAAGTCCGAGGGCCTCGGCGACATGGCGTTTGCCTATGCGGCCATCAACAATGGCGTGTCCGTCGTCACCGCCCTCCTGGGCATGGTCGTCCTCGACATGTTTGGCCGCCGCACCGCCACCCTCCACGGCTGCTGGACCCAGGGTGTCTTTCTGGCCCTGATCGGCGCGCTCGGCTCCAAGGCCCACCCCTCGACCAGCGAGACAAACGGCATGGTCGCCTCGTTCATCCTGTACGCCGCCATCCTGCACATGTCCCTGGGCCCGGCGGCCTACATCACGGCCGCCGAGGTCGGCACCGGCCCCCTCCGCGAAAAGACAATGGCCATCTCGACGGCCGTCAACGTCGTCGTCTCCTTTGCCGTCGTCTACACCACCCCGTATCTGCTGGCCGACCTCGGCGCCAAGCTCGCCTACCTCTGGATGGCCTTTTCGTTTGCCGGCACCGTCTACGTCTGGTTCGTCATGCCCGAGCTCAAGGGCCGCACCCTCGAAGAAATTGACCAGCTCTTCGAGGCCAGGATCGCCGCCTGGCAGTTTGCCGCCTTTGAGACCACCGGCCTCACCCACGACGTCGCCGCCATCGAGCAGGGCCTCGCGCCCAGCAAGCTCGCCGGCGACATTGAGCTCGTCGAGGAGGCGAATGCCGCGCGGGCCGCCGAGGAGCCCGCTGCCACTGGTGCCCCTGCTGCTCCGAAGGAGTAATTGTAATTGTAATTGCAATTGATGAAGGGGTTGTCAAGTCTGCGGATGACAGGCAGATATTCCTGTAAAGTATGAGTATCTCTGCAAGTGCCAAAGAACTAAACCAAAGAACTAAACCCAATGACATTCAAATAACTTGCATTGTTGGTTTGTCAATGATCGAGTCCGTATCGTGAACCGGGATGCGGTGCAAAGACCGTGTCACCCCTGAATCTGATCGTGGGTGTTGTGAGTTTGTGGACTTGCTCCCGTTTTAGCCCCTCCAAGCATTCCAGGTCACATCAAGGCCCTGCAGATCGTGTCTTCCCTGCTGCTGGTGGTGAACATTTGCCTTCTTTCCCAAGTTGGAAACCTGTGCGATCAGGGAAGGAACGACGAACCAGGTTTAACTTTAGTTGAGGCAAGTCTAGGCCACGGCCATAGGGCTCAGAAGAGAAGAAGCTCACCAGCCAGCGAAAATATCACAACATTCAGCAAGTACTCAGTATGAATGAGATCTTTTTCACTTGAAAATGAACTCGAGAACCAACTCGAACATTTATTGATTTTAGAATTTAGATAATCGTACAGACTTGAACGCCACAAATGCGCATTGCCAAGGCCTCCACTGAGCCAATAGCTCGCCAACAGCGCCACCAGCGCCAACAGGCCCGTCTTGCCCGCTAGCCCTCCAGGTCTCTAGCGCCTGCCCTGCCTGCTGCGCCGCATCCCACACCCCACTATGACTATCCCAAGACAAACCCAACGGCTGAACCCCATTTCGCCTTTGGCTGCGTCTCCTCTTTGATCCACCACTTTGATCTTTCACCTCTCACCTCATTTCTTCATTTCTTACCTTTCCCATCTTTTGGTTCCTTTCTTCTTCATTTGTTTTTGTTTCTTCTTGTTCGTCTGTTCGGCTGTTCGTTTCATTCCTGCGATCGAGCGTCCCTGTGTGCGACCATCGACTTCCGTTGAACGTCGAGGAAGACGATCTTCAACATTCTGAACTCTGAACCCCTCGATCTCGTATTCTTATCGACATCTGTATCTTTTTTCCATACAGCATCTCAACGTCGACCGCCACCATGACGGAAGTCGAGGAGCCACAGTTTTCAACGCTCGCCGAGCGCATTGCCGCCCTCAACAAGCAAAAGAACTTTTCGTCGACAGGGCCGGCGACGCCTACACCGCCGCCGATCAACGTCAACCGCTCGCCGTCCGTGGCCTCGACAGCATCAACGGCGACAACAAACACCACAAATACAAATGGCGCCCGCCGTCCGCCGCCGCCACCGCCGGCCAAGCCCTCCATTCCCTCGAAGCCGAAGCCACAGACGTTTGCAAGACCGTCATCCGTCGTGTCGACCACATCGACCACATCCAGCCCTGCCGTCACCACACTCGCCCGCGGGCCGCCGCCAAAACTGCCGCCGCGCACGCCGTCCTCCTCGTCGACAGCGACGGCCGGCTCGCTGCAAAGAGCCGCCACCACGGCCGCCCTCGTCGACCGCCGCCCGTCGTCCGAGTCGGTGCGCTCGACAAACACGACTCTCAGCCGAGTGTCGTCGATGACGACCAACTCGGTCAACTCGAATGTGGGCGGGCGGAAACTGCCGCCGGCGTTTGGCACGACCAAACTGCCCGACCTGCCCCCAACAAAACGCGAGCGGGAGGCCAAGGAGCGGGAAGAGGCGGAGCGCCAGAGGGAGGAGCAGGAAAGACAACGAGAGGAGCGGGAGCGGGAGCGGGAGCGCCAACGCGAAGAGAGGGAGCGGGAAGAGCGGGATCAGCGTGATCGAGCCGACAGAGACGGAGAACGGCAAGACTGGAACCGAAGGGACAACGGACGGGATGGCAATGGGAATCGGAATGGATGGAACGATCGTGACCGCGGACGGGATGACTACGACAGCCGCGACAACCGCGACAACCGCAATGGCAACAACCGATGGAACGACCGCAACGACCGCAACGACCGCCGTGACAGCCGGGATGATGAACGGGCACCCGCTCTTCCCTCTCGCCCTGGTGGTGGTGGTGGACGCCCTCGGCCTCGCTTTGACGACGACGACTCGCCAGGGCCCGCCCTGCCGCCCCGCCTTCCCCCACGGCGGCCCACGGACGATTTTGGTGACCGTGACCGCGACCGTGACCGCGACCGTAACGGCCACGACGACGAGGGCCCCGCCCCGGCCCTGCCTTCACGACGCAACACGGTCAAGTCGGCCCTCGAGCTCGGCTTCAACTCGGGCAACAAGTCACTGCCGCGCCGGACAGGGCCTCAGCAGGTGCCGTTCGGAAACCGCCGGAGGGACGACATCCCAGAAGACGACGACGAGGCGCCGCCGCCAATTGCTCCGCGGCCGTCACGGGCGCTGGTCGATGCCGTCGTACGAGGTGCCAATGGAAACGGAAACCGCAACGGCCACGACGACGAAGACCGCCCCAGCCTGCCGACCCGGCCTCGGCCTCGCCCCAGCAGTGGTGGAGGCGGCGACCCCCGGTTCTACCCGAAAAAGAGCGAGGACGAGGAGTGCATGAAGTGCCGCGACTTTACGGGCCCCGACACCGTGGCCGCCCAGTTCCCCATTGCGCAGCTGCCGCGCCGCGATCCGGTGGGCTACCTCGCGCACAACCTGTGTGACGACTTCCCCTCGCAGACCGACAAGGCGCGCGCCATCTTTACGTGGTGCCACCACAACATTGCGTACGACACGGACGGCTTCTTCAACGGGTGCGTCCCGCGCGGGCAGTCCATTGAGGAGCGCATCTTCTCGGGCAAGGGCGTCTGCGAGGGCTATGCGCGCGTGTACGAGGCGCTGGCCCTGGCGGCGGGGCTCGAGTGTGTCGTGGTGACGGGCCACGGCAAGGGCTACGGCTTCACGAGGGTGCGGCCGGGCGACCCCATCCCGCCGGCCAACCCGACGGGCCACGCCTGGAACGCCGTGCGCATCGACGGCGGCGACTGGAAGCTGCTGGACTCGTGCTGGGGCGCCGGCAACGTCGACAAGAACCGCCGCCCGCAGTACGAGAAGAAGTTCTCGCCCGAGCAGTTCATCATGTCCAACGAGGAGTTTGGCGAGCGCCACTTCCCCGAGAACCCGCGCTACTTTTTCCGCGCGGACGGCCGCGTGCCCTCGTGGGGCGACTACGTCGTCGAGAAGATGGCGGCCGACCCGGTCATCCTCTACTCCAACGGGCCCCAGCAGTTCATTGCCCAGGAGAGCATGGAGCCCGCCGCGCAGGAAATCGAGGTCTCGCGCGGCGACCCCAACGAGCGGATCCAGTTCCGCCTCGGACGAGCCTGCCGGCACTGGACCATGGAAGAGGGCGGCCAGGGTTTGAGACCATACCCGATGATGCTCAAGTCGGTCAACCCCAACAACCAGGGTCAAGGCAAAGGACGCGGCGGCGCCGACAGCGAAATGTTCGACGTCGAGTTTGACGAACCGCTGTGGTTCTGGGCGGACGTGCCGCGGCGGCGGCTCGGACGGCCGGGCGACATGCTGTTCTGCTACGCCATCACGACCATGGACGGCCGTGATATGCGCGGCGCGACAATGGCCGACTACCGCGCGCGCATGGGGCGGTGCAGCATGTCCATGCAGGCGATTTGTTCGTGGAAGCTGGTGTAGCGCAGCCCGGAAGGTTGTCTCATATGTCCTTTTGGTTGTCATAATCATAATCATTATTTTTATTTTTATTGTTGTTATTATTGCTGTTATTTTTATTTGTTGTACATCTTAGCGACGTACTCTTTGCATGATTCCATGATACTACATGATCTTTTCAGTACAATTTCATATTTTTATATTTTCCCCCTTCATTTTCCCTTGTTGACTCTCAAATGATTTTACGCGCATTGGAGGTTCATGATCACCTCGAGTCCATGTCCGATATCTCCACCAGCCACAACTATGTTATGCATGGCGTGCTCTTCTTTGCCTTTATCTTTTTACTGCTTTCTGCTTCCCGATTCTCTGATTTTCTTGTTTTCTTCTCTTTCTCCCACCCCCCAATATATTTTCTGTCCCGTCGCTTTTACCAGGTAGGCGACCCTCCAACTTGGAGGCTTTGCTTTTACCCTGTCCCTTGTTCCCTGCTTATACCGAGGAAGAATCCGAGGCCCTATTCTGGCTCTTGCCATTCGCAATCGAACGGGCTACGGTATACGCCCCCGGGCGTGTGAACGCACAAAATCTAAATAGATGGAGGGGTGGCCTTGACGAACTCTCCGCAGTCCGCAGTCCGCAGTCCGTATTGCAGAGAGCACTGCATGTAGAGTCAAAGTGCTTGCAGGCGTTTTTTAAGAGCCTTCATTAAACAACTTCTCCGGACATGTACAATGCTCTGTCTTGCCGGCGGTTTCGACTGATTGTACTGCAGACAGGCACATTTCCATTTTCAAAAAGTTTTGGACATTTTTGGACATTTTCGAGATACCGATGGACTGGTCCTATTTCTCAAAATCGATAAAATAGTACCATTTCATGAAAATAAAATAAAATACCAACGGACACAAAGAAGCGGAATGGGGAATAAAAATCTCCGAGAACGCACATTACGCCTGTTGGTTCACGGCCTGTTGGACCAGATTAGAGCATATTTCTCAAGGATGTTGGGCCATGAAAGCACCGATGGCGGTTGGGCTTCAGGGGGCTTATAAAGATGGTCCTGGGGGCTGCAAATTGTGTATATTCATTAGTCGTTTAGTACCTGACCATTCCAAGATCCCACTATCTTGAAACCATCCTGCCATGCCCATCCCATGTGCTCTTTTCAGCCTTCGTTATCGTGCCATTAACATGGCTGCCTGTATATACATGGTGGAGAAAGTCAAATAGAAAAGTGAACAGATCAACGCCGTACATGAATGATATCCAGTAGAAAGTAAACAGTAAACGGAAAGTAAACAAAGCAACGGCCCCGCTCTCTACTCGTAATTTTGGCTCTTCCGGTTGACCTTGGACAGCCGCACCGAGTTGCGCCGCGGCTTGACATAGCTCGGGTCGGACTCGCGGCGGGCCTGTCTGAGCTTGGCCTCGGCCTCCTGCCGCGCCTTGGCAATCTTTGGGTCGAGGGCGGGGACGGGCTCCTGAGGTTCCTGGTTGTCGACTTCTTTCTTGGCGACGGCTTCACTGTCCACGGTTTCACTGTTGACGGCCGTGGTGGCAGATACAGAGAGGGCTCGTCCGCCACCGCCTCCAAACGAGTTTCTCGCATTTGTAAACGAGTTGCGCGCCGACGACACAGACACAGACGCCGTCTTCGTCTTTGGGTCTGCAGTCATGGACACGGGCGGCGCTGTCATGACCATTTGGGGGCGGCCGAGGCCGGCAGGGATGCCTGGACCGCTGGGGCCGCGGAGGGCAGGAGGAGGACCGCTAGGTCCTCCTGGACCTGAAAGATGGCCCGGGGGTCCCTGAGGTCCTGGCGGACCTCCAGGACCACCACCTCCTGGACCACCCGGCGGCTTCTTGATGCTCTTCCACTCCATGAAAAACGCCGACACGAGCGAGGCAAACGCGAGGCCCATGCTCGTCAGAAAGATGCGCGTGCAGGCAAAGTTGTAGGCGTCAATGACCAAGGGCAGGAACTGGGGCGGCACGACGTTGGCCAGCTCGGTGGCGCCGACGTTGACAATGGCCTTTGTGTCGATGCCGGGGATGTCCTTGAGCTGGCCGACAAGCAAATTGCTGAGGATCGTCTGGCCGACCGTGGTAAAGACAGCGCCGCCGAGCTGCTGCACAAAAAACATAATGGCGACGCCGGTCGAGATGTCTTCGGGCCGGAGGACGGTCTGGGCGGCCAGGTTGCCGATCTGCATGCCGAAGCCGAGGCCGAAGCCGGCGACGAACTGGAAGGCGATCCAGTGGGAGGAGGGCGTGGCGGGCGTAAAGGTGCTCATCAGGCCCTCGCCGACAGACATGATGACGGGCGCCAGAATCATGGACGGCACGTAGTAGCCGATCTTTTGCGTAAAGATGCCCGAGCCGATACTCGAGACGACGAGGCTCAGCACCAGCGGGATGGTGTAGACGCCCGACCGTAGCGGGTTGACCATCTTGGCGGTCTGGAACCAGACGGGCACGTAGTAGACGAGCATGAGCATGGACGCCGACAGGAAAAACGTGAACAGCGCGCCCGACAGCACGCTCCGCTGCAGGATCACGCGCGGCGGCAGCGTCGCCGTCTCGGGCAGCATGGCCTGCACCACCGCAAAGGCCACCATGCACGCGCCAAACAGGATGAACAGCGGGATGATCCGCCAGCTGCGCCACGGGTACGTCGACCCGCCCCATTCGAGCGCCAGCAGCAGGCTGACAATGCCGGGGAGGAACAGCGCCGTCCCAATGGGGTCCAGCCGCTTGATGTGGGTCATCACGCCGACCTTGCGTTCTGGTCCTCCCCCTCCTCCTCCGGGAGGCCGCGGCGGCCGCGGCGGGTTCCAAAAGAAAATCATAAACACCAGCGTAAACGCCCCGACCGGCAGGTTGATGTAGAAGCACCACCGCCACGTCAGCGCGCTGCTCGTAAACGCGCCGCCCACCAGCGGCCCGATCACCGACGCCATCCCAAAGACCACCCCGAACAGGCCCTGGAACATGGGCCGCTTGTGCAGCGGGATCATCGGCACCATGATCAGCATGCACCCCGAGAAAATGCCCGCCGACGCCGTGCCCGCCACCGCCCGCCCCACAATGAAAATCGCCGACGTCCGCGCCGCGCCGCAAATCGCCGAGCCGACCTCGAACACGACCACGCACGACAAGAACGTCCACTTCATCGAGTAGAACTTGTAGATGCGCCCAAACAGCAGCTGCGACGCCGCCGTCGTCAGCATGTACGCCGACGCGTACCAGCCAATGTCGCCCAGGCTGTGGAACTCGTCCGTGATGCGCGGCACCGCCGTGGCCACAATCGTGCGGTCCAGCGCCACCAGGAAGAGCGCCAAAAAGTTGGACAGCAGGATCATCCAGAACTTGACGCTCTTGGGCTGGAAGAGGTTGGGAGGGCCGCCTGGGCCAGGAGGGCCTCCTGGTCCTCTCGGTCCACCACCAGGTCCGCCAAGACCACCTGGACCTGTCGGTCCAGGACCCGGCCCTGGCCTCGTCTCCGGCACAGACGCCAGCTTCTCCACGTCCGTCGCATCGCTCAGCTCCACATCCGACCGCTCCACCTCAATCTCTGTCGTCTGCCCGCTGCTGATGGACTGTGACGACGATAGCGTGTGTGGTTGTGACGACGACTGCTGAGACTGTTGGGAAGACTGGGAATACCGGGGTTGTGGCGGCGGGCGAGACGGTCGGCCCATTTTGGTGAGGGGGTATGAAGGATGAAGAAAAGAAACGAAAACGACAGGAAAGGACTTATACAGACATGGATATGATCGACGATGGGCGTACGAGGTTGATGAGATGCAGGAACGAACGACCAACGACGGCGACCGAAGGGAGGACAGAAGAAAGGACAGACGAAAGACAGGTTAGGAGCACTGTATACAAGACGTCTTCTGTCAGAGGATGAGCGAGGTGGTGTGGAGGAGGGATGTGGAAGGGAAAGGTGGAAGGTGGAAGGTGGAAGGTGGTGATCTTGTGAGAAAAGAAGGACAACAAGATAGGCACAAAGTGGAGATGAGAGACGAGAACAAAAGAAAAGAAAAGAGCTCGAAAAGGAGCTCGAAAATCAATAAGGCCGTACGTCTATGAGTGAGAGCACCCACGGAGATGGCGGAGATGGACGACGAGGAGACAAAAGACTAGGAGTAGACAGCTGTGGACGACAGGCGGTCTCTGGAGGAAAGCAGCCGAGAATGGTGGTGAGCTAATACAGCTGGGTGTAGAGTAGAAAGGTGTGAACAATTCGCGGACAGTCGACGGACAATGCAGACAAAAAGCGAAAAGCGTGTCAATGGTGGATCCGGTGCATCGATATATCGAGTTTGGGATGTCGGACTATATGGCTATATTGCGCCGGTGGTAATATATTGGGGGTGCTGGGTATGCTGTACACAGGCGTAGAGTCGAGAGGCGTAGAGGTGTGTAAAAGACAGAGGCGAGGGTCCTCGAGTGGAGAATAGGAGACGATGTTGTAACTGAGTGGATATGGGTGTAAGTGTGAGGATTGCTGGTCAGAGGATGGGATGCTTGTTCTTGGGAGAAATAATAGAGACAAAGAAACAAGAGATGGGGAGACAAAAGAGGAAATAAGAAAATAAAAGACACAAGACAGAAAGACAGGGGGGACGGGGGAGAACCAAGATCCAAGAAGAAACCAAGAAAGACAAGAAGGACGACAAAGGCGACGACGTCAAAAATAGAGCGACGGGCCTTTTTTATAAATGGAAGAAAAACTCTCCAGAAATCGTCTTCTACAGTTCGTCGGTCGGAGAAATAAAGAAATGAAGACGAGGAAAAAATAAAAAAATAAAAAATAAATAGATTGATCATCACCGTGCTCGACGACCATTTTTATTGCTGATTACCGTGATTGCGCCTCGTTTTTGGTGCAGGCGTGCGTGTCCTGGATTTTTCAATCTAAATCGAGGCTTTCTCTTCCTGTTTTTGGTTCCTGTTTTTTGTCCCACTCCTAACCCCGATCGTCTCGGGGTCTTGGAGAGTGCGAGATTGAGATTGAGATTGCGATTGAGAGACAGGTAAAGGCAAAAGAAAAGACAAAAAAAGGCAGAATGGGAGGTGGTGTTGACGATCATGGCAGTTAAAAGGAGGCAGTAGGGGGGTATTGTGTCGAGAATCGAGGACACAAAAAATCCAGAATGGAAATGGTAAGCGAAATACGGGATAAGGTGAGGAGAGATAGCAAGGGAATCAAAAAAGGAAATATGTCTGACAAAAAAGGAAAGAAAAGGGAAAAAGGGAAAAGGGAAGACGGAAGACGGAAGCTGGGAAGAGAGGGTAAGAAGGAGGGTAAAACGAAAAGAGGAGTACGTTGAAGGATGGAGATCAGGAAATCAGGAAATGCCCGCAGAAAATGTATACAAATAATGTTGCAAAAAATGTCTATCAGAACATACTGCGAAAATAACGGTGAGCAGACACTGCAGCTCACATCAGAATGCAGATTGGATCAGATGCACATGCAGGCAGATGCAAAGCATCGGCCACGACGGGCACACAAACGGATCTCGGGTTCGAGGAGTTCGAGGAGTGTTGGGTGCAGATGTTGACTCTCGCTGGACAATATATAAGTATATCACAACACAAATAGAGCTGACAGCTCCTGGAGTAAAATGTCCACCGTACATTGTAGTAATAAAATAGAACAAATTGAAAAAGAGACAACAAATAGGCACAGCACCGGGGACATCGAGAGATGGTGGCATAAAAGTGCAGAGTGGCTTCACAACATTTTGAGATCGACAAAAGTTGATGAAAGAAAACAAAATCACCAAAGAAATATAAAAGGAATAAAGGAACAAAAATACAACTGAAAAATACAATAGACAGGAAAAAACCCAGATCTCAAAAAAAAAAAAAAAAAAAAAAAAGATCCAATGCCCAGCACACCATCTCCACGATTCACTCCTGTCCCAAACGGCTGTCACGTCTCCGGATGTCTATGTCTTTCCTCTTGAATGTCTTGCCTGTCTCTAACGACACACCCTTTCCATTTATGCATGGCAATGACGTGTGGGGAGAGGAGGGTCTTTGCTTGCCACCCAAAAAAGAAAGAAAAAAAAACAAAAGAAACCACCGACATTCAATTGAAATTCCATACACAAACTCGACAGAACACATATGCAGTGTTGTAGAGGTCAAACTTCCCCATCGGATCCGTAAATAGCCTTGATAACCGGGACCCGCTATTCCCAACAGGGCTTAGCGTAGCCGCAATCTGCCATGCGACAACGGCCATCAGAACTGTTCATCAAAACGGTCATCCCATCAGTGAGCTAGTGAGCGACTGACAGACAGTGAGAAGACAATTCGCTGAGACGGTACTGCGGGGATAGCACCGTCGACGACCTTCTCTAGCGCTGTCCGTCTTTCCTAGTGTCTTATCGTCAAAAGAAAGTGCACGCAAATCGGGCTATTTGGTCCCTTCCTGTTCCGTTTGTCTCTGGCGTTCTTTCCTCGCAGCCGTTTCTCGTGGCTGCCCCTTGTCCCTTCCCCCCTTTCCTTGTAGTCGTCCCTCGCCCCTTCCCTGTGTCTGTCGTTGGTCCCTTCGTACCTGCCATCCTAACGTCTTTTGTCGTGCTTTCTTTCCAATTCCGGCAACTTCAACTTAGTGTGTTGCTCCTTCCACGAGCATAACTTGATAAAGAAGGAGCCACCGCCAGAAGAGCTCCTTCTTGATGTGCCGCGCCCCACTCCAAGAGACCCAGTCCCGGCCATCTGAAACTCGTCTTCGGGACCGAAATAACAGCCGGCCAAAACCCACTTTCTTCGCCTTTCCCTTTCCTCTCTTCTCTCCACTTCAGCCCAGCGAGGATTCACATTCACGCGCAAGCCACAGTTTGCGAAGAGAGCACTCGACTCACCGTACCGTCGCATCCAAACGCAGACGCAGACACAGACGCGGCGCGCACGTTCGTTTTGTTCGCACAAGCAGTTCGCGGCCGATTTTGAGCGGCAGAACGACAAACGACTCCACGCCCACAGCTACTCTACTCAGCATTCCCTTGTCTCCCAAAAGGTTCGGCGACCTTTCTCACACCTCACACGCAATCACAGTTCCATCACACCCCTATTGGAAGTGAGTGATCGAAGACCAGGACTGCCTGTGCTTCCCCTCGTTACTGGTCCCCAACGACCAGGAAAACGAAAACGAGTAAAATTTTTGCACAAAGGTGAGCGAAAAAAGACGAAAGCAGACGGAAAGGGGACCATAATGGGTGAGACAAAAATAGAATGGGCGAGAGACCGAAAAGCAAAAAAAAACCAAACAAAATCTCAGAATGCCCAGGGAAGAAGAACTGCAAAAGGACTCTCTGTCCAGCACATTTACAATCTGCATTTGCATCCCATCTGCACCTTTTCCTCTCTCACACAATCTACACAATCGACAACGCATCTCTTCCCATCTTTCCCAGTGTCTCGTCTGCGCCGCAGACGTTCCTTTACGTTTGTTCTTTTGCCTGTCCTCCATTCTGCCACGCCCCTAGCCCACCTCCACGCCTCGTGGCTCTGCCTTTTGGCTTTTGGCTTTTGGCTCTTTTGGCCTCTGCCCCCCTCACCCCCATCCCTTTCTTCCTTTCCGTCTCGGGAGCGAGACGGACATCTCGACTTCCTTTCCACTTCCTTTCCTCTTCACATCCTTTCCCTTTCCAAACGCCCCTTTTTTCTGCCGTTCAAAGTACTCCGTACTTCCATTTACCCTTGCCCTTTGGCGATCATTACAGAGTACTGTATGTACCTAACGGTGCTGTACACAGGTGCACAGTTTTGTGCTTGCACTGGAATACTGACTGACTTTTGTGTCTGACTTTTGTCTGACTCTGACAGCTTCGACACACGCCCCCCTTTCCTTCTGTCTTCTGTGCCTGTGTCTCTCGCTCCGCCAAGCCCAAGTTGCAAGTACTCTGTACACACGGGAACGGTAAGTCGTTCTTTTTTGGCGTGCATTTTTCTCGTTCTCAACGGCTCGGCGCACCACAAGCACGGGTTGTCGATGCAAGAGAATTGACCCCTCTCTGCCATTGCATCGTTCTGCGACTCTGCCACACCGTGGTCTGTGGCTTGACTTGGCCCTCTTGCTCTCTTTGCTCCTTTGCTCCCTTTGCTGCGTGCACGTTAACTGCCTTTTTGTGCTGCCATTGACATCGATTTCATACGGTGCGTACATTCCCTGTTTGTGCATGTTCCTACGTCCCTGTCCGTCTGTTTGCCCGTCTCCTCGGGAGCCTGCCGAGTGGCTGCTTTCTCTCATTCTTTCCTTTTGTCTTTTGTTCTTTCTCTTCAGCTTCCTCGCCTCACCTTGTCTCTCCTCGTCTCCTCTCGGCCATCTCTTGTTCTTCTCATACCCGAAGCCATGCGGAGTTGGGATCCACTCTCCACGTTTGTTTCGTGGGGCTGAGGGGACATTGCCATCCTTTGCAGTACGACTTGTCTCCTTGTCTCCTCATATTGTCCTGGTCATCCTTGTCTTCACCGTCTTGTTATCTGTACTCGTCTGTACTCGTCTGTACAACTGCGAGACATGGTGGCGGCCCTGGATGTTGTACTGCTTGTTCTTGCTGGACTCTGCTGTGCGCGCTACTGTGCCTTGTGCGTCCCGGACACGTGGGACGTGGGACGTGGGACAGGGACGGCGTACATCGTACATCGTACAGACAAAGGAAGAGAGTGCGACCTGGACACTGGGACCACAAAAACGTGTGCAAGTGCAGATCAGGAAGATGGAGAGACAAACGGAAGGAAGACGAAAGAAGACGGACACTAACGAAAGGTGTGCTCAAGTACCGACAGGCTGACCATTCAACTTACACCGTGAACAGTACAGGTCCAGCGCGATCTGATTCGATCAGATCGGATTAGATCGAAATAGGAAATACCGTTCATTTCCTTTGACGTTTGCTGTGGTGGTGATAGTCGAGGCGAACCGAAGCCGTTGGTTTGTGTTGTGTGGTTGTTTTGTTTGTTTTGTTCGTTTTGTTTTTGTTTCCGTCTTTTACCATTGCTTGGGCTGTGCATTTCGTTTTGTCGAGTGTGAAGTGCCTTGTATCGCATCGCATCACCACTCCACTTTGACACAAGCTCTATGCACGACATCGATTTTGATTTTGACTTTGACCATAACCCTGAACTTGACTGCCGCTTTGTCCTTCTAGAATCTAGGTTGCACGCTCTTTTTGAGAACAGTCGTTCCCATTTCCTGGGTCTGTCCCCCCGCGGCTGTTCCAGCCTGCCCTTTCCGTCTTTCCGTCTTTCGTCCTCCAATCCAACGGTTCCCAACGTCCCGTGTCATCCCCTTTTCGAGACACTCTGCTGTGCCGCAGCCACAGAATCGAGACACTATTCGACCTCCTTCTCTTCTCCCTCCTCGCTCCTCGCTCCCACGCCCTTTGACGATCGCCCTCCTGCCGCGTCCCCCTTTCGCATGTCGCCTTCTGCCTGTTTTTGCCTCCCCTCTCTGATCTGACTGTCCTTTCTTCTCGCCCATCCACTGCCCCCCTCCTTCTTGACACCTTTTTGTTTTCTTTTCTTCAAACTCGATTTTTTCCCTGTCCCGCCGCCTCCCTTCCCGCAGCACCATCTTCGCTCCTCACCGTCTTTATTCAATATTTTTTTCACCTTCCCTTTATCCAGAAGAAAGGACAACAGCCGTCTAGCATTTTTCATGTGCATGTGTGTGTGCCACCATTGAGCCGGAAGCCTATTCGACCCTTTGGGACCCTTTGAGCCTTCTGGACCCTTTCGGTTGTCCGTCGTCTTTCGTCTTTCGTCCTTCGTCCGTCGTCCGTCGAGACCAAAAAGAATTGTCCGCTGTCCGGCGACTTTCTGTTCGACTTGGACTGTCGACCTACGACTTTTGTCCGTCATCTGCATCGTCTGCATCTTGCCGTCTTGTCAACGGCCAACTGTTATCGTCATCTGTCACTTTTGTCAGAATCTGGTTGTCATCTACAAACCACACTCTTCGTTCTGTCAAGGTATGTTGAAAACATCGCTACCATCATCATCGTTATGACCGAACAGTAGCGTGCGAGAGAGAAACAAGAATCACAATCGAGAATCACATCCCATGGCAAAGGATGTCCGGCTGGATATTAAATGTTCCCCAGCGGGAGCCGACATCAAGACTGCGATTACCAATTGCCAACCGACATCCACCAACTGCCACCTAGACCCCGGATCTACATGGCTTTTGACTTTTGACTCTTTGGTGTCTGGACTCTGGCGTCTCGACTCTTGCGTCTGACAGTGTCTTTGCCTCCCTCACCTTGAGCATCCTTCATCCTTGTCGCTGCTCTTTCTGATTGTGTCCGCCCTGGGTCCTGTGGCCAGTTCTGCCAGTTCTATGGCCGTCAATGGCCGCTTAATATGCAAAGCGGGACTTTGGGGGGCCTTGATATTAAATTGTTTCTTCTCTCTCGCACGCACGCTCCGTTTCTCGCCCTTTGTCTACCCTCTACCCCCGACGCTTCCCATCCACTCCCTCTACTTCCATCTACTTCCATCTACCTAAAAGCATGCCGACGCCTGGTCGTTCCGTGACCACGTTTACGTCCAAGTCCGTCCATGTCCGTTTATATCCGTCCACTTTGGGTCCATGACCATGTCCACTCTGTGTCCATGTCCAGATTGACGTCTTTCCCACGTCACTCATATGGTTTATGGCTCATGGTTTATGGCTCCTGGCTGATGCTTCGGCTTGCCCTACTCCGCATGCGCCAGTCATTGAGCCCTGAAAGATTTTCACTGCGAATGACCCGGACCCTTTTTGCGTTCCCAGCCTTCCCTGCCTGTCCTGTCTCTCGTCCCTGCCCCTCATTCTAGACTTTCCCTTCTCTCTCTGCACTTTTCGGATCCGAAACCGAGCCTGTCCTAACCCGAACAACTCCCAGGCCCTTATGTCTCTTGGCTAGCAACAGCGTCCGTACTCTCGTACTGTCGTACTCTCATACTCTCTGATACTCTCTGATACTCTCTTCCTACATCATCCATCTACCGTGCGAGTACAATCTTGACGATCCCTGTCAAACATCGTCCACGTCACGGCTCAACCCGTTCAACTCCCGAGCCCCGGCCCGTGGCTGCTTCTGCTTCTGCGAGGTGCGGCGTCGACGACTGAGCGTGGAGCCAACCATCTCTCATCGACCTGATTAATATCAAGACCTGAACTTCAGTATCACCCATCGCCATGGACGCTGGCGAGACACCCTCTCCACAGGGGGTACCCATGCCGGGCCCGGGTCTCGGATCCGGCTCCCACCTGGGTCAGAACCAACATCAGCAACAACAACACCAGCCACAAACCCAACAACACATGGGTATGCAACAAATGCAACAAATGCAACAGATGCAACAGATGCAGCCACAACAACCACATCAACCACAAATGTCCGCTGCCGACGCCGCAGTCGTCAACAAGCTGACGCGTGGCCACTCGTGCGTCCTGTGCCAGCAGCGCAAGGTGCGGTGCGACAAGAACAAGCCGTGCGCCAACTGCGTCAAGGCGCAGGTGGAGTGCCGCGTGGTCCCGCCGCAGCCGCCGCGACGGCGCAAGAAGAAGCCGCACGAGCGCGAGCTGGTGGAGCGGCTGCGGCGGTACGAGGCCCTGCTGGCCCAGCACGGCGTGTCGTTTGACCCCGTGTACGAGTCGCACAGCGGGCCGCACGGACATGGACATGGCCACGGCCATCATTCGACGATTGACGAAGTCGACGAACTGCAAAACGACCTGGTGGGCCTTAAGACATCGCCCTCGTCCAGCAACCAGGAGTACTCGTCGGAAGCCAACGCGGCATCGGCGGCCGAGCGCGAGCGCCTCAAATGGTCGTACCGCTCGTCCAACGACGACGCGCTGCGCGACGACGACGACTCGTCCGACGACGACGTCGAGGGCTCGACGATCCACCATGCGTTTGACAGCATGTTTGACAACCAGGACGGGTTCCCCTTTGTCATTGGCGGGCAGACGACCAAGGTGACCGAGTACCATCCGCCGGGCATCCAGATCTTCCAGCTGTGGCAGATCTACCTGACCAACGTCAACCCGCTGCTCAAGGTCACACACACACAGACGCTGCAGGCGCAGATCATCGAGGCGGGCGCGAACGTCTCCAAGATCCCGCGCCCGCTCGAGGCGCTCATGTTTTCCATTTACTTTATTGCCATTACGTCCATGAGCGAGGAGGACGTGCAGAGCACGTTTGACGAGGAGAAGGCGCGCCTGCTCGCGCGGTTCCACCGCGCGGCGCAGCAGGCGCTCATCAACGCCGGCTTTATGCGCAGTCCCGACCTGGTCGTGCTGCAGGCGTACTTCCTCTACCTAGTAAGTTTAATTCCCATCGCGCTGCCCACATACCAACAGTCGCAGATTTGCGTGCGCCAGTATGTCGACCCGCGCTCGCTCTTCTGTCTGATTGGCATTGCTGTGCGCGTCGCCCAGCGGCTGGGCCTGCACCGCGACGGCGCGCAGTTTGGCCTGCCGCCCTTTGAGGTCGAGCTGCGCCGCCGCCTCTGGTGGCAGATTGTTGTGTTTGACAAGCGCATTGCCGAGATCACCGGCTCCACCATTACGGCGCTGTCGAGCAGCAACGCCGACACCAAGTTTCCCCTCAACATCAACGACACCGACCTGCACCTGCACGCCAAGGACGCGCCCACGCCCTATGTCGGCCCGACCGAGATGCTGTTCTGTTTGACGCGCGTGGAAATGTGCACTGCTGCCGGATCGCCGGATTCCGGGCCTCCGAGTTCGACAAGCAACGGAGGCAGCAACGCCAACAACGCCAACGCCAATGCTGGCAACGGCTCCGGCAGCGGCAGCAACAGCAACACCAGCGGCGGATCCCCGGCCGCCGCGCCCACAAGCAACCCCGGCACCTCGTCAGGCAACGCCTCGTCGTCTACGGCCGGCCCCGGCAACAACAACAGCAACAACAACAGCAACAACTCGGCCGTCACGTCCACATCCGGCCCCCCGCCACCGCCAGGCAGCGCCGCCGCCACCGTCGCCGCCGCTACCCGCAAGTTCCACTACTCGCCGAGCCCCAGCTCGCCCGACGTCGTCACACACATTGTCAACCAGACACTGCCCAGCGACCCCGAGAGCTACTGCAACTACATCGAAAACACGTACCTCAAGTCGTGCGACCCCAAGATCCCCATGCACTTTTTCACGCTCATGATGACGCGGCAGGCCCTCTCGAAAATGCGCGTGATCAACTTTTTGGCGCGCAACGGGCCCGCCGCGGCCGCCAACAATGCCGCCGCCTCGTCCTCTCAAAACAACAATTCCGGATCCTCGCCCTCCTCCGACACCTCCACGCCCATCATGAACCACGTGGGTCCCAACAGCTTCAGTCCGTCCATGGGCGGGATGAGCAGCTTTGGCGGCGCGCCGGGCGGGATGGGCGGCTTCGGGGGCGGCGGCGACCCGGGCCCGGGGTTGGGTGGCGGCATGATGGGCGGTGCGGACATGGACGACATGATGGGCGGGATGGGCGGCGGGATGGGCAACATGATGGGCAGCATGGGCGGCATTATGGGCGGCATGGGGGGCATGATGGGTGGGATGATGGGGGGCATGGGTGGGATGATGGGCGGGATGGGCGGCCTGGGAGGGATGGGCATGATGGGCGGCCTGGGCGGTCCCGGCATGATGGGCATGGGCGGCAATCCCATGCAGCAGAATGCCTACGGCCCTCCGCCGACTCCTCAAGCCCACGCCCACGCCCACGCCCATCTCGCACCACCCGCTCCGCCGCCGCCGCCTGCGCCGCCCGTCGTCGACGACGCTGAGCGCGACACGCTGTTCATCGAGGCCATCCACATGGTCGAGTACGACAACATTATGCAGAGCGCCGAGTCTTTGAGAGGGTTTGCCTGGTACACGTACATGCACTTCCCCTTCCCGGCCTACATGTTTATCGTCATTGAGCTGCGCACGCGCAAGTCGGGCGATCTGGTCGAGCGCGCATGGGCCGCCATTACGGAAAACCACGAGCGGCGCGGCCTGATCCGGAACCTGCGCAGCCCCATCCACGTCGCCTTTGGCGGGCTCTTCATCAAGGCCTGGGACGCCCACGAGGCCGCGGAGGCGCAGGCCGGCCGCACGCGCACGGCGCCCAAGTTTATCCAGCTGCTGCGGCAGACGCTGCCCAAGCTGAATCCAAATCCGGGGATGCAGCAGCAGCAGCAGGCCATCACGCAGAGCAGTTCCGGCAGTGCAGGTAGTGCGAACAACGGAGCCCCACCGCAACGGCCCCTGCCGGCGGCGAGTGCAGGAAACGGCAACAGCGTCAGCAACGGTCATGGTAATGGTAATGGTCATCGAGAGGAGGAAATCGTCATGGAGGAGTCGGTATCTCGACAACAGCAACAGCAACAACAGCAAAACCAGTCACAGCAAAGCCAATCACAGCAACAGCTTGCGCAGGGCTTGCATTCATCGTCGGCGTCTTCGTCCACCTCGTCGCCGCCCGCGGGGCAGCCGGGGCAGCAGTCTCAGACTCAGTCGCAGCAGCAGCAGCAACACCAGATGCATGCCCACCAGCAGCACCAGCATGCGCACGCGCACCAAGTACACGGGGTGTATCAGCCCAGCACCACACAAGGAGGTGGAGGCGGAGGACAAGGAGGACAAGGAGGACAAGCACAGGGTGCACAGGGCGGCCAGTACTTTGATGTCAACTCGGTCAACGCCCCCATGATGCCCAATGTGTCCGGCGTGTCCAGCATCGGCGTCGGCGTCAATGTCGGCGGCGTGCCCGACACCATGGACTTTGGCCCCATGGACTGGAGCTTCTTTATGCAAAATGACTCGTACAACAACGGGCAGAGCCAGGGCCAGGGGCAGGTGCAGGGGCAGGGGCAGACGCCGGGGCCGGCATCAAGCCAAAACGGACCGGGCTCGACACCCGGGTCTGTCGGCCATGGCCACGGCCACAACCCCGGCCGCGGCAGTCAGGGCGGAGCATCGAGCCAGGGTGGACCGGTGCCGACCAGCCAGGGCGGCAACTACCCTGGCATGTATCAGCATTGAGGCTAGGGCGGGTGGAGGAGCATGTTATCTTTTGGCATATTTTGGTATATTTTGGAATATTCTGTCATTTTTATCTGTATCTAGTTTTTTTGGTTATCATCATTGTTGGAGGTCTTTTTTTGTTCTCTTGTTCTCTTGTTTTCTTGTTACTCTTCACGTTTCATCATGGCTTTGGTTGCAGTCGTATCCTCGCATCAGCATTCTTGTTTATACCAAAGCAAAAAGAAGGAGTCCAAGGGGAGTTGTGGAGGTTTTTTCTTTCTTCTTGTTCTTTGTTTTCTTCTTTGTTTTCTTCTTTCTTTCTTACTTTGGCTTTTTCTTCATTCTTTCTCTTCATTCAATCGCATCCACATCTCGGCTCAAAAAGTCAAAAGAATTTCAGCTCATTTTCCTAAACGCAAACTTTTGATCATAATAGTACATTGATTTGGTTTTTTGTCTATGCAGCGATCTATCAGAGACGCAAGAAAAGCAAAGGGAGAGCGGTGATGGCCGTCATCAGCATCAAATGAAATTTTGTACTCCTCGCCTCCCATTTTAAAACAGCCCAAACAACAGAAACAACAGAAACAACCGAAACAACCCCCTTCCGTTGTAGAAGAAAACACCGCCCGAATGCAAGTAAATGGGAATATGCGAGGCACGCTCTCCAAAGAGAGTGCCCATGAACGAAACGGAAATCAAAATCATCGCCAATATTGTCGAATATGTCATGTCAGAGTTGAGAGGGGGGTGTCGTCTACTTCTTCTCGTCGGTCTTGCCGTCATTGTTGTCCTTCGAGTCCTTCTTTTCGTCCGTCTTTGAGTCCGTCTTCGAGTCCTTCGAGTCCTTGTCGCCCGCCTTCGCGTCGCCGTCGCGCTTCTGGTGTGCCGGGTGGTTGGTCAGGTTGTGCCAGATCGTCTTGAGGAAGCCCTCGTTGTTGTGCGTGTCCGGGTCGTCGTCCTTGGAGGCCGCGCCCTTGTGGCCGCCGCTGTCGGTCGCGCCGGGCGCCCGGCCGACATTCATGACGCGCTTGGCCGTCTTGTCGCCCATCTCGTCGGCGAGCATCTCGACAATGGTGCGCTGGTTCGCCGTCAGGTACTTGGGCATCGTCACCTTGAACTCGACGCGGAGATCGCCCGACGCGCTGGCCGCCCGCCGGCTGCCGCCCAGCTTCTTCATACCCATCCCGGACAGCGTGATCTTGTCGCCCGAGCTGGTGCCCGTGGCCACGCGGACCTTGACGCTGCCGTCGAGGGTGGGCACCGTGACCTCGCCGCCCAGCACGGCCGTTGTCAGGGGCACCGTCGCGGTGTGCAGGATGTCGGCGCCGGCGCGCGTGAACTTGGGGTCGGCGGCGACGCGCACAAACACGTACAGGTCGCCACGGACGCCGCGCACGCCGCTCTCGGGGCCGCCGGCACGGCCCGTCAGCGCGGCATCGCCCTGGCCGTCGACGCGCAGCCGCATGCCGTCCTCGACGCCGCCGGGGATGTCCACCGAGATGGTCTGGCGCTCGCGCACCGCGCCGTCGCCATTGCACGTGCGGCACTCGCCGCCGCGCGGCACCGTCGTGCCCGTGCCGCCGCACGTGCCGCAGGTCGACGCCATCTGGAAGCCGCCCTGCACGAAATGCACGCGCGTGCCGGTGCCGTTGCACGACGGGCAGCTGGCGCGCTTGGTGCCCTTTTTCAGGCCGCTGCCCGTGCACGTGTGGCAGGTGACGAGGGGCGTGATGTTGATGGTCTTGGTGACGCCGCGGGCCGACTCCAGGAACGAAATGTTGGTCTGCACCTCAATGTTGTCGCCGACCAGCACCTCCTGCTGGAACGGGTTGCGCGCGCCGCCGCCGCCGCCGCCCCGGCCGGCGCGCTGGCCGGCGCCCTGGGCCCCCGCGAACGCCTGGAACAGGTCCTCGAAATTAAAATTGGCGCCAAAGCCGCCCTGGCCGCCGCCAAAGCCCGCAAACGGGTTGCCGCCGCCGGCAAACGGATTCCCGCCGCCGCCGTACGGGTTGCCGCCGGGCGCGCCGCCGCCGCTCGGATCAAACCCGGCCGCGCCAAATTGGTCGTACTGCTCGCGCTTCTGGGGGTCCGACAGAATCTCGTACGCCGACTGCACCTCGCCGAAGCGGTCCTTGGCCGTCGGGTCCTTGTTGGTGTCCGGGTGGAACTTTTTGGCGAGCCCGTAGTAGGCCTTTTTGATCTCGCCCGAGGTGGCCGTCTTGCCGACGCCCAGGACCTTGTACGGGTCTTTTTGGGAGGCCGACGCGGGGTTGGTTGCGTGGAAGCTGCGGGCGTGTGGTGGTGTCGTGGGCGTCCTCGAGCTTGTTGGCGTCGGTCGGGCCGACCAGTGTGATTTGCGGGAGACGGGCGATGTCGAGCGGGTGCATGAGGAGGTGGACGCGGGCGGTGTCGTCGAAAAGGATCGTGTGGTCGTCGCCGCCGCCTTGGTCGCCGTTTTGGTCACTCGACAAACTTTGATATTGTGCGCCGCCGGTGCCAACGGCCGCGCCGACAACGACGACGCCTTGGAGAGGAGGCTGGTGTTCATGACGACACGTGTTAAGTGTTGTTGGTGATCAATTGCGGGTGGGTGGTGTGTCGAGGTGGTGTTGTGTTGACAATCGCAATGTTGTCGGCATCGACAAACTTT
Organism: Sporothrix mexicana; assembly: GCA_021396375.1. Taxonomy (NCBI): domain Eukaryota; kingdom Fungi; phylum Ascomycota; class Sordariomycetes; order Ophiostomatales; family Ophiostomataceae; genus Sporothrix; species Sporothrix mexicana. The sequence continues at coordinate 319,920 of WNYC01000025.1, read as the reverse complement.
TTCGCTGACACTTTTGATAGGGTCGAACTTTTTGCTTTGTGCCGTTTTTTTGGCTGGCGTCGGGTTTTTCGCCGATGCAGCCCGCGGTAGACTTTGGGCCACTAATAAGGCTCTGAACACTGTACTTACGCATATTACAGCACACAGTACTCCGTAGGTGGGAGCTGCTTGCTGCCTCAGGCATGGAGCTAGCTCGGCTTAAGGCGTGGGAAGGCGGGCTAGCGTGGACCCACTCCCATAGCCCACCGAAGACGGCGGTGACGCGCTGAAGCCTTGTACTCATATTGTCACCAATTTTGTCCATTTTGCCGCCTACGAATCTTCCAGCATCTCGGTGGCGGTCAAGTCGCCATGTTCGGGAATCTTCGATGCCCTGATGGGGCGCCTTTCCCCCTTTCCCTTTGTCCCTTTTCTCGACCTTTAGTTTTTCAGTCTCCACGATCATAATATCAATTCAACTCTCTAAACTCTGTATCCTGTGGTATCATAAAAAGGCAATTGCTTTGGCCTCTGTTCGCCCCGTCCTCTCGTTCGTCGTTCGTCACCGTCAAAGCCAACCAAAGCCCTACTTGTTCCTGACCATGGCCTTGGCCTTGACCCTGCGCCCCGGCACCAATTAACACTGACAATAACAGAAAGAGAAAGAGAAAATCCCCGTTCTCCGTCTGTTGCCGTCCAAAATGCCCCATGCCCCATGCCCGCCGCGAAAAAAAGATGATCTAGCCGAATACAAATAAAAAAAGAAGACGCAAAAAAGAAAGAAAGCCTGTCCGCCATGGACACCAGACACCAGACGCCGATGCTATGCAATGAGGGAATGAAGGATGAGGGGGGAAGAGATGGGGTGAAGGTCAAAAGACCAAAAGATAACGCAGCCTCGGCCTACGGCCTACGGCCTCTGCTGGCTCACCCATCCATCTCCCGCGCATTCGACCCCATCCGCCGCGGCCGCCGCTGCCGCGCCACCTCGTGTGTCTGGATCTTGTGCAGGAAATCCACGACAATGTCGTTCTCCTGGCTGCCCTGCCCGTTAAAGTGCTTGCGGACGGCGTTGGCGAGGCGCGCCTTGCTCTGGCGGCGCACCGTGTTGTGGCGGCGCATCGTGGGCGACTGGAGGCCGACGCTGCCCGGTTGCGACAAAATCCAGCGGGAAAAGTCGTTTGAAAAAGAAGTGGGCTCGTCGAGGTGGAAGGCACGTGTGTAGCCGTGGAGGACGCCGCGTTCAAACTCGGACCATTGTAGCTGCGACGAGCGTTAGCGAGGAGCGAAGAAGGAGGAGACCGCGAAGCGGTCACGACGGAAGCGAGGAGAAAAGCGAGCACAGCGAGCAAGAGGAAGGAGAAGAGGCGAGCGAAGACAGAAAAGAAAGCGAGCGCAGCGAGGACAGAATAAAAAGCGAGCGCAGCGAGGACAGAATAAAAAGCGAGCGCAGCGAGGACAGAATAAAAAGCGAGCGCAGCGAGGACAGACT